>BQNB010002333.1:0-110676 GCA_026074375.1 Tanacetum coccineum
GTGCATTACATTTTGGGATATTGTTATGTGGTGAAATCTTTACATTATCAAGTTAAACAAGTTAAGCCTATGAGCTTTGTCACGAACCATTTATTAAATCCAATGTATCAGTTTTCAAACGACCCTTATAATGGTCATTCTCATATCTTATGCTATTGTTCTATGAAGTAATACCCCCGGAACATCATATTTTGCTATGGCCCATTTTGGGGGTATTACAGAAATAGTTCAAGAGACAACCGAGAAGGTCATTCAAATAAACCAAGGATGCAAGCCGCCCGTGACCGACAAAAGAGTTACGCCGATTTAAAGCGTAAGTCGATGGAATTTCAAGTTGGGGATACAATTATGCTTAAAGTTTCACCTTGGAAAGGGGTCATACGTTTTGGCAAACGGGAGAACATAAACCATAGATATGTTGGACCTTTTAAGGTGTTGGAAAAGGTTAGATCCGTTGCTTACAAGCTTAAGCCTCCTCAAGATTTGAGCAGAGTTCAGATGACATTTCATGTATCCAACCTGAAGAAATGTTATTTTGATGAACCATTAGCCGTTCCGTTGGAAGGACTCCATGTGGATGACATGCTCCGTTTTGTGGAAGAACCCGTGGAGATCATGGATCGAGAGGTCAAACGGTTGAAACAAAGCTGTACCCCAATTGTCAAGGTTCGATGAAACTCAAGGAGATGTCCTGAGTTCACATGGGAACGCGAAGACCAATTTCAAAAGAAGTATTCGCATCTCTTCACTAAACCCGTGCCTTCATCAAGTGTTGCAACTTGAGGCTTGAGGATAATGCTCTTCTAACGGGTGGAGACTGTAACATTTCACATTTTCAGGTCATTTATGCCTTCATTTATTCCATTATTTATTTTAGGCTTTTGCGCGTTTACTTTTAATTTTTTACCGGTCTAAGTTAAATCGCGTAAAACTAAAAATAATGAGCATTTAAAAGTAAAACGGGCATCAAACAATTAAATGTTTACGTCAAGTAAGTGTTATAAAGTTATTAGGATGATAATTTATAACTTTACGCTTTTTATTTTTATTGGTTACGTAAAACGTTTACGTAACGCAATAAAACTACACTTTTGCATGCATGGCAAACCATAAACCCACCTACACTTCAACAAATACCCACTAATACCCATAATACCCAAAAACTTCATAAACATTTGTTTAATTCAGCCCCTAGCCAAATTCTACACATATAACACACATACACTTGAAATTAAATCATCTAGACCTCCACTAACTTGAATAAACAATACTAGTTGTTATCCAATGGATCAAACCACCACTTTTAACCATCTTTTTTGTCCCCCTTGTGATCATATACACAGCAAGAACCACAAGGAAAAGAGGAGACCAAGAACAAGCATGTTAAGAGTAGTCAAATCATTCTTACATAAAGCAAAGACATGTCCCTAACCCTAGCATTGTACTTAACCATTAAACAACTATTTTATCCCCTCCTTTTGTTGGCAAAACCGGACACACATACACAAGAAGACCAAAACCATGCAAGCTTGTAGAAGAGTGGTTTCTAAGGCTAGAGCTTGCTATAAATAGGAGCCATAAAGTGTTAGTATCACACACACAACAGATTAACAAGAAACCAAAGTAAGAAACCCTCCTTTGAGCTCCTATAACCCACAGCATCACTCCTACTCACATACACAATCATAGTTTTTGATTTCTAAGCTAGTACAAGTGTTTAAGGGTCATTGTTAATCATATACAAGGTGTCTTAGAAGCTTGGTTTGGTTTATATAAGGGTTAAACAAGGAAGGTGTGAAATTAGGGTTTCTTAAAGAAATTAGGGTTTTCTACTTCCATTTTTGAATTAGGGTTTATTTGGTGGGGTTTAGTATTGTTCATCAATCATCCTACACTCATCTAAGGTTTACCTAAAGCCCTAATTTTTTCAATATTTTCATTTCATGTATTATATAATTGTGTATAGTTAAATCATCACCTATGTTTTCTTATTAAAGTTTATAAGATAAAAACCATATGTATACATACACAAAATTATTTTTTGTATGGTTAAGATGATGTTTTAAATATGTTAATATGTTTAAAACAAGGATTTACAAGCAATAGATAGTTTATATAATTATTTGTCAAGTATTGATTATTTATTTGATTATAAAGTTTAGATAAGTAAATAAATATGTTGGACAATATTCTTGGACAATATGGACCTATTATGATGGACACAATGTAGATGACTTAAATTATATACCATGGATGTTAATTTATAAATTTGAAGACTTGCGGTAATTTTATAAAGTTTAAAAGTGTATAAAATGAGTTAATTAATCTTTTATATGCTACTATTCATTTGAACAAATTGACACTTTATTTTATGTTTTATAAAAATAGTACATCTCATAAGGATAGTAAGCACATAAGAAACTTGAAAATCCGATAAATAACGAAGGAGTTATGATTTTTATGAGATTATGCGTATAAAAGTGTTTTTATAAAACTAAGGTTATAAAAACTATATGATTTCGAATTTGAGATATTTATTTTATATTTTCCTGTAAAATTAGATATTGTAAGGATTCTAAAAAGGTAAGAAACTTGAATAACCAATGGATATTGAACTAGTTATGACTTTTTCATGTTTATGTAATAAAATAAACAAAAGTAACTTTATAAAAGTAATTTTTTAAAAACTAAATTTTTTTACAGAAACAAACAGTAGACATGGACTATTTTAGATGATATAAAATTTAATTATGAAGCCATGGATGTAAGAATCACTAAAAACCGAATTATAACGAATAAGATACGATAAATATACGATTTCGACAATTAAAATTTATAAAAAGTATTTTTATAAATCTACACTTAATAAATGTGATATTTCATAACATTATTCAAATACGAATCCATACATGTAAAGTACGATGAAAACGGGATTAAAACGAATAAGTTACGACGTTTTTAAGTTATAACGATTAATTATATAAAAGTAGTTTTATATAATTTATAAAATATTATTAAAGTTACTGTTCATCAGTGATTATAATATTGCAAATATGATATTTGACTAGAACATTCAAAAACGAAGTCACAGATATAAATAACATATTTAAAACGAGAGGGAAATGACGTTTTTACTAAAGTGATATTTATAACGTTTTTAAATATTATTTTCTCAAATAATTAAAGCATTTATATAATGGAGTTATATAAATAAGACATCAAGTATATTTGGAAAATAACGAATTGTTGGACAAGTATACCATTTTTACGAACACGAATACATGAATACTTATTTTACAAGTACAAATTAAAGTGTTTAATTTTATAAATTAAACAAACACTTTTCGGTGGTGATGTAACTATATAGAATTATATGTGGTATTAGTTATTCAAAGTACATGGTACTTATACGACCTATATTTAATTAGGTTGCATTCGGTCATATCCGTGACGTTTTCATTCACTTGATTCATATACCCTAGTTTATTCACTAAGGTGAGTTTATAGCCCCATGTTTTACTATATCAATGATTTACAACTTTTGGGGTGAGAAACATGCATTGTTTTTACAGAATTGGACGCAATTTTTACTTGATTACTGTGTTTGCTCTAAGTAGCGATAACCCTTTGAGCCCATTTTCATTGAAATGTCATTTACTTTGTGTGAGCTGTGAAAGTCATATAAATAGAAATCTATTTGGGATTGACCATCCCGTTCAGGTGAGTAGTGCTCATGTTCTGGTTTACCAGACAACGGGGGATCGTTTATACCATGTCGAATGATAGGATGTGTGCGGGTTAGAAACATAATCACGGGCAATGTTGGCAATTTATGTTGCATTTCATACATGTCGAGCTTCAGTGTCATGAGCTTAGGGAAACGTAATTATATTTTGTGATGGTTGCATCTGATGCATTATCACGGGGAAAATCTTGTGGTCCTAAATTATTTACATAAACCTATGAATTCACCAACTTTATGTTGATGTTTTAAAGCATGTTTTCTCAGGTCAATGAGTCACGAGTGCTTAGGGATACATTGGGGGTAATCTTTTGGGGAGTCATGCATAATAGATTTGGGAGTATTACGGCTCTGATACCACATGTTGAATCTAAAGATCGTTTAAGCTCAGGTTGTTTAGACCTTTATCTAGGATAATATCAATGTTCATAAGTTATAAAAACAAAGCGGAATAAGAACAAAGATATTCAACAAGGTTTACCATTTATACGTTTCCATCAAGCCCCAATTCTAGACGATCAACTCTAGAACGGTTACAATCTAACAGGGATCAAAGATCCTTGGGGCTACACCAACTCTACTAGACGTCTACATCTTTAACACTTTGTGTACACACACTTTTCTGGATATCTTAAACCTACACACCTAATACCCTTTATATAGAGGGATATTAAGGCTTACAAAGGAAGCTAATCAATAGATAAGGAAACTATTTAAATCACATTAAATCACATTAATATGTTTCCTAATCATTATCTTTAACATCTTTGACCAAATCTTCATAATTCTCCACCAGCTTGAAGAATTCTTTAATGACGATTCTGATCCTTTTGTTTCATTCTTTTATTTATTTTGTCTCATCAAATTTAGAATCCCAACAATCTTCCCCTATTTGATGATGACAAAACAAACAAAGTCGTGTACGAACTTCATCATAAAGCCAAAGCTTCCCCTGAAGTTGAGATGTAATCATCTCCCTGAATGAAACAAAACTTCCTTTGTAAATTGCATCCCCATAACTTAAGATCTTCCCATTAAGTTATCAATCTCCATGTCATGCCACCACACATAATAAGTTGCAAATCATATAACTTTGTACCTTCTTCTTCCCCTTTTTGTCATTATCCAATAGGGATCTTGTGAAAATATGCAACTTGAATCATAACAGCTTTTTCTCAAGTGGTGCATGAACATATCCTGATGGTTAAACATTTTGTCAATTAAGCTTCCCCTAAAACCAATGTATTAACCATCCCTTGAATCTCGAACTATGTAGGCTTTTTGTAATGATCACTGATGAAGAAAACTAAGTATAACGAACTTGATGTAGAAGTAGAATAACCCAAACTTGTGTCTTATGTCTTGCACTAAAATATGATAAAGAAACTCACACTTCTTCTCCGAGAGTAGACCTCGATCTCTTGATAAAATCCTCATCTTCAATGAGACACTGAGCACAACAACGTAACTCCTTTAAGTGATAGTAAATACCTGTGAGTACTACAACGTACCTCCTTACATCAGGTAAAACTAGATTAATCAAGTCTTTATCAATAAAACCATGAAAGCACGAACAAGTTATCTCCAAGGCTAAAAGATATGATAAGAACACGCATCCAAGAATCCCACTTCATCTTCAAATAAGCAATAAATAACCCTCTTCGTAATCAATTAATCCAAGAAATCCAAAAACAAGCCTTTTAAACCTTTAAACCAAAATTAATCCGTTTACTTCCCCTTAAACGAAGCATCTTGTTCAATTCGAGATCCAAAACTGTGTGTTTTCTTTCAACCTTCAAGTACTGTTCTGTCCGAGATCTTTTTGTCAACCGAGAAGCAAAAATATGTATTATCCGATATCGAATAAAACAAGCAGTAGAAACATTTTCTCGGATGCCACTAGCAGTGTAAGCTTCTTTCTCGGACAAAGAAAGCAGTACTAATTCTTGTTACCACTGTTCTTAAAACTAGCAGTATAAACAATTACACAGCAACATTAATAACTAGGGCAGTACTAACCTTCTTTTGTGCCCAAACAGTAGTAATATCTTTAGGCAGTAGAAACGAGTAATAGCAGCATTAATTTTTCTTTTGATACTCAAACAATATTATAATTTTGAGCCTAACAGTTCCAATGTTTTTCTCATTACTGCCATTCGAACCTTCATATAGATCATGTTACCCAAACTGTAACCATGATAACCAATCACACATGATGCTTCTTATGCAATCGATCCATATAGATAAACAAAGAAAACAAAGATCGAATATAATCAAACCAAATCGACGAGCAACCATGGTATTAGGGTTTCGCATAAAAACCCTAATAATGATGATGATAAAAAAGAATGTATACGACGAGGTCCAGATCCATCATCATAAATCAACTACACCAAGAAACCCTTAATAGTAATAATGATTTACAATTGTATTGCATACCAATTAAGGTAGAGAGGACAATTATAAATATTGCTATAACAATTTAACTACAAAACCCCATAAAACTTTAACCACAAATCGATTTCTTGAAAATTAGGGTTTCTTCAAAAACCTTGTAGATCCTAGATCAAGAGCCCCATGGCTCTGATACCACATGTTGATCCTATTCAGAAGGTAAGCTCCTCAAAAATTTAACATTTAGATCTTCTGGAGGAGTAACTACACCCAGAATTGCCAATCTACTAACAAGCTTTTGAAGCCTGTTAAAGATAGAATCAAGTGATTCTGAGCTTGAAGCATTAAAGTTTTCATACTGTTGCTTCAGGAGGGCCTTCTGTGTCTTCTTCGTTGCTTCATTCCCTCCAAATCGAGCTTTAATGGCAGCAAACATTGATTGAGCATCAACATACTGGTCAAAGGTAAGTTGATGTTCATTGGGCAGTGCCATGAGCAAAAGACTTCTGGCCTTTACATCATTCTTTTTAGCCATCTTTTCTTCAGCAGTAGAAGGCACAGTCATCTTCAATCCTGTTGATGGACCAGATTCTGTTGCTGTAACAGGAATAGGTACCCACGAATTTCCATTCTCTATGACCTCCCATAGAGCATAATCCTGGATTTGAAAGTATTGTTTGATCCTTATCTCCCACATCTCATACTCCCCGAGTTTGAGCATGGGAAGCTTTGCCAACGCATTGTTCTGAGAATTTTCCAACTCCATTACACCTAGATCAAAGTTTCTCAAAGCACAGGCTCTGATACCACTTGTTGATCCCACGCCTTGATCGATTCTTTACGTTGTAAAGTGTTTGTTACCTTGGATGAATCCAAAATAACAATGGTTGAGACTTTGTTTGTATACCAAAGTGTATGCGGAATCTACACTTTGATACTCTAGAGGTAATTATCAATGGAACAGTAACAACCAAAGAACAATGAATAAAACACAAACTGCTTCAATATTATTAGAATAATACGAGTACTCTTGTAGTACTAGGGTTACAAACCTTGAAGCTATTCTTTCTCTAAAACGTATCTAAATCTCTTAAGCAGAAAAAACAACTATATAAACCTTAAACTAGGATCTCCTTTTATATAAACAAGGAGTCCTTTACAAGATAAATGCCGAACTATTTGGAAGTTGTTACAATTCAAATACAAATATAACAGATATACATTCCTTATTTTTCTCTTTGCATCCTTATCTCCAAGTCAGCAGCTTCGACCATCAGCAGTATTAATCTTTCTTCTAGCAGTATTAACTAACTCTGGCAGTACTAAGTTTGTACTGGCAGTACTAACTCCATTAGTACTGTTAGTTATACCTTGGCAGTATTAACTCTTGTGAAGATTTATTCCCAACAATCCTCCCCTAAACTTGTGATTTATCTTCAAATCCCAAGTTTCTTCTGGATTAAATCTCCTAGTCTTCTTCCTTTGCTGATGATTCTTTCAAACATCCTTCTACTTCTGCACTTGAGATCTTATAAACCTTAGAAGTTCAAAAGCCTGTGAACTCTCATGATCAACCTCCAATTTCTTTTTCAACATCTTGGAAATCATCTCTTGACTTAGAGGGTATTTCTTCTCTGTCAGCATATGTATGGCTATACCATTCTGCATCAGTAAAATGTGAATACCACAAAAATCATATAAACTCCAGCTTATCACATTGTTGGCTCATAGCAAGATTTTCCATTCTTCAATGTGATGTATCACTTTGGATGTTCTGGCAAAATCACAAGGATAATACGTAGGACTCTTTATATATTTTCTTCGTTATTCACTTTTGTGTGAGATAGCAAGCAAATAATTTTAAAAAGTTCCTAATGAGATGATGGATGATCCTATTTTGCTTTAGGACTTCAATAGTGCCACTTGGTTTTAGTGATCGGAGGCTGGAGCAGACTGCCACCTTTTTAATATCAACTAACTCGGAGTAAGAAAGTTGATAGAAGTGCGTGTAATCTCCGTGAGAAATGAAACAAGAGTCTGTTGAGATACCTTGAGTGGCTAAGGAGGGTTGTGCATAGCGTCACTGGGTCCATGACTATCTTTAATGTCAGACAACAAGTGTTTCTGACAGTTTATGTATTGACCCGGTTTCTGCCTAAGTGTATAGAGGGCTTCTTTCTTTTCATCCTTTATCCTTACAATTATTTTTCATCCTTCAACCCCTTCAGCGCTTACCTCAAGACTTCTGACTTATTACCTTGTAGGGTTTGTTCCTAGTATTTAGCTCCATCTCAGTCGGCGACTATTCTTTATTCTCTCTTTTACTCCTTTTGTATCATTAACCTAGGACTTCTACAATAACTGTGGATATCCCTGGGTTAGATCCCTCCGGTTCTGAGACGAGGATCATAGCGATTTTGAATACCTGAGGCCTAACCACCTTATAACTCCATAAATTTTAAGCACATGGTTGGTCTTTTGGGTATTCCATCATAATAAAAAACCATTGAAAATTTCAATCAAAGTGTTTGATATAAATATTAAAAGATTTACACTTTGAGAGTTTTTCATTATCACCTAAAGCTCCCCCTAACATGTGCATCGTAATCGTATATTGTACATGCTAAGTGTTGGAGTGCATTTGGTCTATTTTATATGATCACATTTTCAGTACAAATTAGATGCATTAAATCACACCAGTTTTCTCCCTCTTATCCAAAATGTTAATCCTTTGATTTTTAGATATCATTGATTAACGTTCTCGGGGATAAAATGTTCCACAAATATCTTATAGGACATTTTATTGCTCCCCTTAATATTTGAGGGTTTATAAGATAGTGTTGAGTACAATTATTTGAAATTTTTTGAATTTACTAAGAAATTCTTGAAAATTTTGTACTTGAGCACTCCTTATTATCACCATAAAGTCTACACTACATATATACAAATTTCACAAGTTATTTTATGTACGAGGTTTGACCTGTTATGATGAAGGACATAATATGATAAATCATATGGTCCTTTCCAGCAGCCGAAGGTCTTCCTTGTACGGTCTTCCACCAACAAATTTTTCCAGACTCCTAATGTTCCTTATTGTTCCCTTAGTTGTGATCATAGCCCGAATCATAGCTTTTGGTCTTTCCTTGTCTATATTCTCCAGACTGGTCTGTGGCAGATACATCATCTGGTTCGGCTTAGAATATCATTAAGAGGAACGAACATCGTTGAGTGTACTGTCACTAAATTGTGGCGTTCATCAATACGCATCAATCTGTTTCTTCTTGTCTTTATTCTTGATATATGAAACTCTAGGATTGGAGTTGCTGTATATGCTAACTTCGTTTGAGATCTAATCCTGTAGTATCCGGCCCTTGTGAGGTTGAGTTCTTTTGGGAAACTTTAAAACACCTAATTAAAGATCTTTCACATGCCTTCTGAGGATAATGCTTCTTGTAAACATTCGCAATGTGACACCCAAAGCTAGACGTTCCTCAACATTGAGATTTGTCAGCTTGCCTTGAATAAGAAGAAGCAGAATGTCTTCGATGTCTTGAAGGTGAAGTTTGTTGTAGTCGCCTTCTTTGAATGTGTACAGCTTGTCTTCATTTCTACGAACAATGATCCAATCTAAATGTTTGTAATTATGCCATTCGAATTCTTAGCATTTGTAAACATCAAGGATCTGTGTCTGAGTAGTAGACATCATCGAGCAGATTCCCTGTTTAGTGTAAATCCATAGAAATTGTTGACGTTTTCGTCCAGTGAGAGAACTGCCCAGATGTGCATGTTTGTGTAACAATCGACATATTGATCTCGACATGGTGTTGGGAAACCAAGTCTTCAATCTATTTGACTGTGTCCCTATTAATATGCAGCTTTGTGTTCTTTGTCACTGAAGTTTGCATAAATTCTGCTGAGACACCACCACTTAAATACGCAAGGTCGGATGTTTGATGAAGTGATCAAAAATGTATTACTGACGGTCCTCTGTATTAGTATCGATGTAAGGGTTGCGATATCATGTGGATATTGCTGTCTTTAGGATTGTTCCAGTCTAAATGATCTGTAGTTGCCTTTGAGACTTTTTCAATGATAGTTATTAAGTTCCACCCGACTTTTTCATAAACCTTTCATTACCTCGAAATGTTGGGAGCGGCTAATATTCTGGGTCAGAGTATAACTTTGAGCCGATCAACCCACAAATGCTGAGAAGTCTAGATGGAGTATCATCAACTTATTTAAATGACCTCAGTGATCTTCTTCCGAGCCAAATTGCTGATCCAAGGGTTGAATTGGTCCTATGAGCAGCACGGCAAAGTCTATTCCAATTCACGACTGGGAGTTGGAGGTTTTTTTCTGGTTTTAAAACCAATAAGGGAAACTGGTGGTTCTCATTAACAGGTTGATTCTTCAGTATATCTGTATTGAATCCGATGTATGGGGTTCTTCCAAGGTCTTTAACAGTGTAATGTTGGCTGCTCTGCTTGAGCAAAACTTGACTAGGTAGTCTTTTGATGAGATTTGGACCCTTCCTTTAGATTGCCAGATGACTTGGATGTCTTATCCTTTGGTGCACTATTTGACTTAGGTTATTTTCAGCTCTTCTTCTCTTGGACCCTCGGTTTTGTAATCCAGCGGAGGGTTCTCATCGTCATTCCTCATCATCTCGAGCTTTTTAAAGTGATTAGTTCTCCAATATGTTGCAGAATGTCTTTGGTCAGATTCATAGCGTAAACAGTGCTTTGTAAAGATTCTTCTGTGGAACTGATCTGTCAATTGATTTGTTATTCTCTATTTTGTCTATGAGAATCTTCTTCAGCTCAAGTTTCGATAGGTTAGCTGCTACAACATGAGATGTCTTAGCTTCATTGGATGAACGAATCAAAACTTCAACTTCAAGTTGTTCATTGAGTGACTTCTCAATTCTCGGTAAAATCTTGGTAACTTGCTCCTTAACTTGTACTTTGACTTGATCCTTGATGATTTTCTTTATATTTTCATCAATTTTATTGATGAAGTCTTCATTTTCAGCCTGAGCTTCTTCTCTAAGTCTGTCTGACTGTAGTTGAACAACTGCTTTTACAGCTTCATTCATCTGGTTGGCAAGGTACTTATCAACAATGCCAGGAATTGAAGAAACTGCTTCAGCAAATAGGTTTGTTTTCTTGAATTCTAAGAAGTCGTCTTCCAAAGCTTTTACTCTATCTTCAAACTTGAATAAGGAACCAAAGGTTGGAAGATTTTGTAGGGAGGTACTTGGAACAATTGTTGGTGTGGGAACTGGTGTTTGTTGTAGAGGTTGAATGAGAGGAATGGGTAGTTAAGGAGGTGTTGTTACAGATGAAAGAGGCATTTCAACATTTGTAGTGACGGGAATATCTACCAGGGAAGTTGACTCAGTGTTCAAATTAAGAATGGAGTCAATACATGTATTTGGATTAGGGTTGAGCATGTTGGAAATGAAGCCTGATGATATAGAAAAACTCGGTTGTTGAACTTCAGGAGTGATAGCTGTTATTATCACATGAGTATCTTCTATGACTTGAGTACCTTGAACATTAGTCTGTAGAGCATCTGTCATTTCAGTATCTCTTCTTTCCAGATTGACGTTTACGTCCCTATACAATTCATTCACTTCTTCCTCTTTATTTGTCTCCTCTTCATTCAGCTCTTCTCCCTCAACATTGTCTCTTTGAGTTACATCATCATATGCTTCATTCAAAATGAGAAGGTGTTTGAACCCTCAGATCTGAACCCTCTTCTTCTTTATCTTCTTCATCTTGTCTTTCTTCTTCATTATGAGTGGAGAACTTGGGATGAACAAAGTCATCACCATCATTGTCTGATTCAGTTTGTTCATTATCATCATCTTGACCATCATCATCCTCATTATCAGCATTGTCATCATCGTCTTTACTCAAGCTTACTTCATCATCATCGTCCTCGTCACTAGACTTCCAAGAAATCTGTTCATCTTCAGATCCATATGTAGGTACATTGAGAACCCCTGGTGAAACACCAGTTCCTTCATTTGCACCTGAACCACTGGAGTGAGATGTGGAATTGTGTCTTGCTTCTTTTGGTGACAATTTTCATCTGTTCAGCCTCAGACAATGCAATTTTTGATAAAGTCTCTAATCCTTGAGCAGGTAGCTTCTTCTTTCTTGATTTAGCCACCTTAGCTGTAGCTTTGAGTCTTTTACATGGAGAAGCTGTAGGGGCTTGATCAGTCTTCTCCCTGGTCGATCTCCTTACATACTTTGGTTTTGAAATCACCTTTCCAGTAGCAAAATAATGGTAAGTCTTGTACGCGTCCGACTCCTTCATTGCTTAATTGATTATAGTATCAGGAAGTATGGCACCGTACTTCTGAACAGTTTCATGCTTAGGGATGAATCTCATTGTGGTGAGAATAGGGTCATCATTAGCCATGTGCCAGTCCACCTTGTTTCTTCTTGGAATTGATTGATCTTTTGACATGAAGTGGCTGATAATGACTTTGGTGAATCTTGGATAGTACATGTCTTTGTTCTTCTTTGACACCTTGTTTTTGATTTGATAAACTAAGTCTTCCCATAGAAGGTAGACATAGTCAACCTTTTTCTAGTTATACATACCCCAAATGATTTGAGCCCGAGAGAGACGAAGTTAATCGAGTCCAGTTACTATACCACTGAGACATTTGTTGATGATGGTTCCAAATGTTCTCCAAGGTTGATATAGAGTATCAACCTTGACATCAGAGAGTGACATGATATCTCCAGGGTAACCGAGTTCTCTTATGAAAACAAGTATTTCCTCTTCAAATGGCGGATCTATAAATTTCTGGCCAGGAAGATTTGGGCAAATATGGAGCATATCTCTGAAAGTTTCCAGATCAAAAGAATAATTCTTTTTGTTCATTTTGAATTTGATGCAGTGCTTGTGAAAGGAAACAGTGGCCCAAAATTCATGCATGTAGATAGCAGGAACACTTGCAGTGATCAAGAAGGCTTGATAAAACGGTGTGAGAGAAAGAACATCCAAAGCAACTTGAAAAGTGGGTTCCTTGGGCTTTAATGTGGTGCTCAATCTGTAGTTACAATTTCCAATCCTTAGACGTTGTTCTTGTGGAACAAGAGCATCGTCAAGGGCTTGCTGTTGTTCTTTTGTGATACTCATGATTATGCTAAGAAAGAATCAATACAGTTTATATATAAAACAGGTTTATATAAGACACTATAAAGACCTTTTTAGGATATGGCACTTAAAGCATGCAACACATTTAGAGAACTAATCATGGAAAGGATGAACTTTATTTGGGTTAGTTGACTTAATCCAATTTTAACTTGATTAGATTCTAAAGATAACCAATTTTAAATTTGCTACCTAAAACAAGCTTGTTAATACAAATAATGTATAAAAATGTTATTTATATTTTTCGACCTCTCGATGTTTTGATAATGACAAAATGTGAAAACATTTACGATAAAATTAAACGTTTATAAATTACTAATCGTAAAATTTCATTTCTAAGATTAATCACCTAAGGTATGGATAAACAAATCATTAAACATGATTAGTGATCAAGAATAATTTTTCTTTCCTAAACCTTACATTTTTACAAAAGTGTTTTTATAAAAATATAAAAACAAAATATTTATTCATTAAAAGAAATGTTTTATTAAAAACATAAAATTTAAAATTCAAATTTTCCCTCCAAAATGGAAGGTTCTAAATCAGAAACAACATTCACCACAAAAGGACAAAAAAAGGAGCGTAGTCTACGGCGGTCCCCTTATATATAAGGGACCGCCGGGACCGCCGTCATCAACGGCTAGATTTTTTGTCCCTATAAATACTGGGTCACCCCATCTGAAAAACAGAACCTCTTGCCACAAATTTTTTCAGACCTGTTTTTCTCTCTTCCTTCTTTCTTTCTAAAACACATATCTTGATCACTAACATACCTTAATCTTGTTTCAAGTGATTAATTCTTTCTTCCTCCCTTCTTCCTCTAATCAAGTGTAAGAGAAGAACAATCGTATTCTTCTACATACGATTTGTTGTCAAGTGATCTTTCTCTTCCTCCTCAAGATCACATATATTCATTACATTTACTTAGTGTTGTTGTGTAAATTAGATTGTGTGTAGATCCAATAGTGTAAATTGTGTATTGGTGTGATTTGGATTGTGTGTCAATCTAAGGGTATATATATCTTGTGAGTGTATAAAGACTTAGTGAAGTCATAGATTGGTTCTAGCTAAGATTAGGACTCGACATCTAGCTTAGTGTCGGAAAAGGAAGTAAGCGACGTGTAAACGGTTTTCTCCGCCTAAAGGGAGCTTGTTGACATAGTGAAATCTCGAGTGGAGTACTCGGGGAGTGGAGTAGGAACGAAGAGGTGCTTCGTTGCCGAACCACTATAAATCTTGGTGTCTTGGTTTGATCGTTTCTTTCTTTATCTCTTTATTATCATTGCTTACTTTGTTCATTACATTAGATAATTTAGTTGTGATTCATATTGTTGATTGATTGACATATAACTCGAATCAAACATTTTTAAGTAAAGATTTAAAAACAATAATTAACCGGTAAACTATTCAACCCCCCCCCCCCCCTTCTAGTTTCCTACAATTCAAGGTCACTCAAGATCTTTAAAATATATTGTATTTTAAAGCTTGGATCGATCTATGATTTCTGACAAATATCTAGAAGGTCAAATCCCTGCAAAGAAACCACTCTTTGTAAGCGATAGTTTTATTTATTGGAAAATTAGAATCGATGCTCATATGTTAATCAAAAGATCTAGATCTTTGGAATGTTATTACTATGGTGATTTTTGACATATTGCAAAAAATCCGAAAACAAATTAAATGAGTTTTATCCCATTTGAAAAACAAACCGATGATCCTCAAAAAGAAACTGCGAAAATAATTGAAGCCACAAAATGTATTACAGCCTTGCCAAGAAAAGAATATGACAAGAATTTTCATGTGCCAATAACGGCAAAAGAAATTTGGAAAACTTTTGCTACATCCACCCATCAAGGTAATAGCCAAGTCAAAGATAATAAGATCGACCTTTTGGTTCAACAATATAAACAATTCGTCATTTCCGAAGACGAATCTATAAATAGTGCTTTTGCTAAATTTAATACGATTATTACTAGTCTTAAAGCTCTTGATGAAGGTTATTCTAGTAAGAAACTACGATATGGAAAGTTTCTTGGCTCTACATCTAAAGAGAGCAAAAGTATGGAGTATTTAAGAGTCGAAAGACTGGACATCATATCTCTTGATGTGCTCATTGGCAAACTCAAAAGTCTATGAGATGATCATCAAGAAAGATTCCTAAAATAGTAAAGAAAAAAGTTGAAAGGAGTCTCTTGCTTTAAAGCTATGAAAGAATCCTAGTGATGAAGTGTGTTCGACTCCGGTAGTGAAAGACGAAGAGTACGCCATTAGCCGGTAAGAGACTTCAAGATGTTCTTTAGAGATGAGGTAGATGCGTGAGACAACTCAGAACGATAAAAAGAACGTATCAAAGAAACCGTGATGAACAGAACGTTAAAAGTGTAGGAAATGTTTTTAGATGTGGTGACCCGAATCATCTCATTGGAGAATTGTCAAAACACCGAAAGACAAGAACCAAAGAGCCTTTGTTGGAGGCTCTTGGAGTGATAGTGGTGAAGAAGATGATGAGAAGGTCAAAGACGAAACGTGTCTTGTAGCTCACGCATCAAGTGAGGTATGTTCCGAATCATCTTACTTTAGTGATGAAAACTCATCAATTGATGATATAGCTTTAGACAACGAATATGATAAGTTATGCAAAATGAGTCAAAATAAAAATTAGAATATTATTAGCTTATGCTTGCGCCTTAGATTTTAAATTATTCCAAATGGATGTAAAAAGTGCATTCCTGAACGGTTTTATCAATGAGGAGGTATACGTGGCACAACCTCCGGGATTCATTGATTTTGAAAAACCGGATCATGTTTATAAATTAAAGAAAGCTTTATATGGTCTTAAACAAGCACCCAAAGCTTGGTATGATAGATTAAAAGCTTTTCTTATTAAACATGAATATAAAATGGGAATGGTAGATAACACTCTTTTTACTAAGAAGAAAAGTTCAAATCTCATCATTGTTCAAATATATGTCGATGACATTATATTCGGTTCGACTTGTCAAGACATGTGTGATGAATTTGCCAAAATCATGCATGACGAGTTCGAGATGAGCATGATGGGTGAACTTAACTTCTTCCTTGGATTACAAATTAAACAAATGGAAGATGGTATATTCTTTAATCAATCTAAGTATATTAAAGAAATGCTTAAGAAATTTGGTCTAGAAGATTCTAAACCAATGAAAACCCCCATGTCCTCCGATACTAAACTCACGAAAGATGAAGAGTGTGAGTCGGTAGATAGTACCAAGTATCGAGGCATGATAGGTAGTTTATTATACCTAACGGCAAGTAGGCCCGATATCATGTTTAGTGTCTGCCTTTGTGCCCGCTTCCAAGAGGCTCCCAAAACCTCTCACCTTGAAGCGGTTAAGCGTATCTTCCGATACATTAAAGGCACTACACACTTAGGATTATGGTATCCTAAGGGGACCGACATAGAAACCGTAGTATATGCCGACTCTGATCATGCAGGAGATTATGTGGACCGAAAAAGCACTAGCGGTATTTGTACGTTCGTGGGATGTTGTTTGACATCTTGGTTCTCGAAGAAACAAACCGCTCTTGCTATATCCACTACCGAAGCCAAATACGTAAGCGCCGGAAAGGCATGTCAACAAGCACTATGGATGAAACAAGCTCTCATCGACTACGACGTACGACTCGACGACGTTCCCATCATGTGCGACAACAAAGGCGCGATTGACCTTAGCAAAAACCCGGTGCAACATTCTCGTACCAAACACATCGAAATACGTCACCACTTTCTTCGTGATAATGTCCAGAAAGGACATATCTCAATCAAAAAAGTGCCGTCCGTCGACAACATCGCCGATATTCTTACTAAACCCCTTAAACGTGAATCGTTTAACTATCTACGTCTTGGTTTAGGAATGATGGAACACATTCCATAAATCATATTAGTCCGCTTCTATTTCTTCTGTCTCAATTCTAGTCCGTGTTCCATTCCGTGTCGTGACAACTTAAATGCTTCATCCGAAGTACTTTAAGCATGTTTAATTCGCGAAATGCAAATTAAAACGTCACTCCTCTTCGCAAAATTTTTGTCAAAATTAAGTTCAAAATCATTGCCTGAGGGCGGCCCCCATATAGGAGGCCCCCAATATATTTGGGACCGCCGGGTAAATACAGGACCACCATCAGCAAGACACAAAACGGGACACTTAACCAAAAATTTTCAAAACTGAAAAACAAACACTCCCTTTCTTGCTGCCATTGACGAACTCGAACCAAAACCCACCAAAACTCAAAATCAACCATTAAAACTTCAATTGAAGATCAAATCAACACTAATAATCATTCCTAATATCACAAAGATCATCACTTGTAAGTCATTTCATCTATTTTCTTTCAATTTGAGTCTAGGGTTCACGATGAACACCAAAAATTGAAATAAGGGATTTTTAATTTTTCTTTCAACTTTGTGCAATTAAGAGTACTAGGATACAATGTATAACTAATATGCTTCCCGTAGACGAATATTAATGTGAGATTAATTAATTGATTCTCTCATTAATATATTAATTAGTTTCCTTGTAAGCTTAGGACTCCTTATGCTATAAAAGGAGGTCCAGGCATTTAGAAAGATCTATCTATAGAAAACTAGGGCTCTCTCAATGAGAGTCTAGATAGTTACATAGTATAGTCGACTGATGAGAGTCGAATAGTACACCATAGTTAGTTGGTGTAGCCCCAAATTATAGTTGGGGTAATAGGGAAATCATTCAATAAAGAAAACCTTGTGATAACTTTGATTGTGTTCTTTATTATTCCGCTGCGTGTTATCAATCATTGTTATTGTTCATCCTAGATATATAAGATCTAATCAATCTTGAGCTTAAACGATCTTATCAATTGGTATCAGAGCAGGTGCTTTTTGATTAATATCTACAGGTTTTTAAAGAAACTCATAAACCCTAATTTTCAAGAAATTGTTTTGTGGTAAAAAAATTTCTAGGGTTTTGGAGTTAAATTGCTATAACAATCTTTATGATCGTCCTCTCTATCTTAATTGGTATGCAATACGATTGTAAGTCGTTGTTAAAATTATTAAAAGGGTTTCAAGTGGTGGTTTTGATGTCGTGGTGTTCTTTGACAGAAAAACAAGTAAACCCTAATTATTAGGGTTTCTATTTTATTCTTGTGACATTGGAACCATATGCTACTACTGATGTGTAGCTACTGTTATCATGAAGATCTTCAAGGTTGTTTCGTTATGAGGAGCAGCAACAGGGTTTTGGATGTGATCGTGTACAACAACAGATTTGGTTGACAAGATCTGATGGACCACAAGAAGGTGTCGGAGTGGCTGGCATAAGAGTTCTTGTTTGCATCTATTCTTAAACATTCAATGACAACATCAGGTCTGTTTGAATGATTTTGGTACAGGTTATGATCATGGTTGTATGTTGTTGAAAAGGTTGCATGAATCGTGGAGGCGGTTATAATATGATACGTAAATAGGGGAACAGAATTTGGAATGATATATAAATCCCTGATTTCTAGGGATTATGTTTGGTTCTCATAAAATGGTAAGTGGTTGACCTTGTTAATATATGAAATCGTATCATGATTTGTACTGCCAATGGTGTACGTGTATGCTGCCAGGATTGGGACGTGTTTTGCAGTTGTATGTTATGATCGTGATGGGCTTAAAGCACATGGTTGTGTGTACTATTAGCAGGCTACAAGGATGTGAGTGAGTACTGTTCGTGGTTTGCTTAGTACCGCTAGCTACAAGAACATGGGACATCACGTGAACAAAGTGAGTGTGCTGCTAGTGGTCCTAAGTTTGTACTGTCAACAAATGGTAAAGTTTGTACTGCTGCTTTATATTTTTAGTACTGTTCGAATGTTGACAACAGTATTGTGCTAATATTGCTTCGTGTACTGATGGGCTTTAAAGAAACTTGGGCTTAAGAGATACTTTAATGATGCTCAAGTATGTATGTTTATGATGCCTTCTAAATTAATACTGTTGGGCTTAGAAAGGTTAGTACTATTCATTATTAGTACTGCTTGAGTATGGTTAATACTGCCCAAAGTTGATACTGTTCGGAGAAAAAGGTTTATACTGCTAATGTTGTCCGATAAAGCATTTAGTACCGCTAGCTTTGTACGATATCGGGTAATACACGTTGTTTGGTTTTCGGATGGATTTGGATCTCGGACAGAACTATTTTTCAAATAGTTTATTCTTATTGATTTATGGCTCGTATTTTTGGAGATTATTTGAAGATGTGATTACGAAGACGATTGATTATCACTTACTTGATGTTGTAGTTGAGTTTCACATGTGCGTGTCTTATCATATCTTAAAGTCGTGTTTATGACAGGACATCGACTTTAAAGATAACTTGTTCATGCTTACAATGGTGTGACGAAGACTTGTCAAAATCTAGCAAAGGTGTGTGATTTTTCTTATAGGTGCTCAATGCTCACATGTGCTATCACTTAGGAGAGTCTTCATAGAAGATGAGTTTTTGTCAAGGAGGTTGCGGTCTAATTCATATTCCCAGATTAATTATAAGTTCGACATCACGTGGATAGTGCAAGACATAAGACACAAGTTTGGGAGATTCAACTTCTTCATCAAATTCGTTATACTCAGTTTTATTCATCAGTGATTACTACATAGAGCCTACAGAGTTCGAGATTCAAGAGATGGTAAACATATTGGTTTAAGGGGAAGCTTATTGAATAAATGTTTAACCATCTACATGAACCACTTGAGGGGAAGTGTTTACAAGTTGCATATCTACAAGAAGACCCTTATTGGATGATTACAAAAAGGGGAAGAAGACTACAGAGATATGATTTGCAACTTATTATGTGTGGTGACATAGTCAAGGATTCTAATTCTTATCTTAAGTCAAGGGGAAGCATTAAAGATTTTGTTTCATTTAGGGAGATGATTACATCTCAACTTCAGGGGAAGCTTTAGCTTTATGATGAAGTTCGTATGAGACTTTGTTTGTTTTTTCATCATCAAATAGGGGAAGATTGTTGGGATTCTTGATTTGATGAGACAAAGTGAATAAAAGAATGAAACAAAATGGAAACAAGAAGGACCAAAATAGTCATCATGAAGTTCTACAAGATGTAGAAGAAAATAAAGATTTGGTCAAAATAAGATAAGAATGAATATTAATGAGAAGATAATTAATTGATTCTCTCATTAATATATTAATTAGTTTCCTTGTAAGCTTAGGACTCCTTATGCTATAAAAGGAGGTCCAGGCATTTAGAAAGATCCATCCATAGAAAACTAGGGCTCTCCCAATGAGAGTCTAGATAGTTACATAGTATAGTCGACTGATGAGAGTCGAATAGTACACCATAGTTAGTTGGTGTAGCCCCAAATTATAGTTGGGGTAATAGGGAAATCATTCAATAAAGAAAACCTTGTGATAACTTTGATTGTGTTCTTTATTATTCCGCTGCGTGTTATCAATCATTGTTATTGTTCATCCTAGATATATAAGATCTAATCAATCTTGAGCTTAAACGATCTTATCAATTTCACTTATTTTCTTTCGATTTGAGTCTAGGGTTCATGATGAACACCAAAAATTGAAATTGGGTATTTTCCATTTTTCTTTCAATTTTGTTCAATTAAAACCACTAGGATACAATGTATAACTAATATGCTTCTCGTAGATATAGAATTTGCATACATTGATGAAGTTTTTTGAAAAATTATTTTTGAACCAAAACCCCAATTTCATCTTACAAATCACTCACGTTAGGAACACAATAAAACTGTTGTTATGCATTGTTAATCCAATTCAAAAACATTTTTAAACACATGCATAATGATCTCATGAACAAATTTTGAGATACATAATTCATATGTATTTTTTGACTTGTTTGGTTGAGCAAAATCAAACTAAGGAGCGTTTGGGTTAACTCTTAGGATTTTATATTTAGGTCGAGTTAATCATTGCTCCACATTTGTTGCATATAGGCACACACTAGACATCTTGTTAAGTAAAGGAACCTTACTAAAATTATCTTCTTTTAATTATAGGTGAAATGAATTTGGAAGATGAATTACGGTACACTAAATCATACATCCCAACAATCTCTGATGAAAACTATATTCCTGATATCTTAAAACCCATCATTCGAAACCTAGAATGTAGATCAATTCATGAAGGTCGCCCTATATCCCCTGAATCTACTAAATACGATAATATTCAAATTCTCTTTCAAATTATCAAAATTGGAAAAATATACGAACTCCATGAAGGAATTTGTCCAAGATTTATACTTGAATTCTACTCTTCAATAGAAATTACCAAAGATGAGAATCAAAACATTTTCTTAACATTTTGGGCTTTGAAGAGAACATTTAAGTTCTCACTCAAATCATTTGCCTCAATTTCTAGCATTCATGTGAGGAGAGTGTTCTATTCTGGAAGAATACCTCTCTCGACACATGAAAAAACTAATCAAGAGTCAAACACACCTTATCAAACACACATTGCAACACCAAAGGAAATAATTCAATCAATCACAACAACCGGACAAACAATTTTTCCAAACAAAATCCTCAAAGAAGAACTTCGTCAAGACATGAGATCTTGGAATGAAATCATTCAAGATAATGCCTTTGGCACTAAAAATGAATCACCATTTCTTACCGCATCATCATGTCACATGATGTATTGAATCTTAACAAGTACTCCTTTCAACTTTGCCCACTTTCTAACCAAACGAGTTGAAAAGATTAAAAATCAACCAAATTCTCCAATGCCATATGGAATGATTCTAAATCGTCTATATGAACCTATCATCAAAATTAATCCTCATCTACGAAAATCAAAATACAACTCATATTGGGGATGCATGAAACCTTGGGTTCATCCCACTCATCTTCAATCCATCATCTACATATCTTCTGATGAAGTCTCAAGTGATGATTCAAATGCTAGTTAAGATTTTTCTTGATTATTACTTAAACAGCTGTAACTGGTATTAGGATTTTCGTTCTTGGCTTTCATTACTATTTCTTGTGCTTGTGTACAATATATCTATATCATGATTTCATACTTGCTAGATGACACTTAGCAAATTTTCAAGTCATTTGGGTATATGATTATACTTGGCCTCATTGCATGATCTCTTTTGTTGCATTTAGTTATTTGACTAGATTATATGATTCTTGATGAAATGAAGATATCATTATCACACTTCCAATCCTGTTCAGTCATCCCAACACAAAAGACTAATTTCTGGAAAAGTTCAAAGTTCTAAAAAATGGCCCCTTAAGCTGGCTGCCCCTTATATATAAGGGTCCACCAAACCATTATGGGACGCCAATAGGCTACATATTTCTCTTAGTCTTTTCTCTTTTCTGAACCTTTGATAATCTTTTGACAAAAAGCTGTCATTTTCTTTATCATCAAAACAATCTCTTACACCTCAATACTAGCATACCATGCCTTGCCATTTACTCTCTTATATATGAACACCATGCTCTTCACCACTACTCACCCAACACATTTCATTCTTTGTATCACCTCTAACATGTCCTCTCCTAGACACTATGGTGAAAAGTCTCACAAATCAATCATAGATCCTTGGAGACACACTCATTTATTGCCTTACTCACCTCCTCTATCTCCAAACAACTCACTACCTACATCTTCACCAACCTCTCCAATCTTTGATACCACTCCTTTGCCTCCCTCTCTTGATTTACCTAATCCTACATCCTCTTCCTTACTCCCACAAACTTCTATTCCAATTCATAGTGAAAACCGTTTGCATGAACACCTACACCTTTCAAATCTTCTTGATATCAACATTCAACATGCAATTGAGTTAACTAATCACTCACCTCCCTCCTCACCATTCACTCATCCTCCTTTTCTTGACCAAGTCAATTTTCATTCGGACTTTTGTCACTGTTGCTTGGGTACTCGTCAAGCATTCAATACCTTAAAAGATGACCTTAACCGAATCAAATCTCTCATCATTTGGCCCTCAACTCTTTTCCCTTCATCCATTACTACCAACTCCCCTTGAAATATCACTCATGAAGTCAAGAATCATCTACTAGTCTTATCTATAACTTATGAATCTTCTAGGATTAATGTACTTTTAGACTCATGTTCACCTATGGTGTCTTAGATGCTTTAATATGTTGTGTTTTAGTTATGATTCTCTCATGCTTGTATCATTATATATATTATCCTTGTGACTATATATGATTTCTTAATGAATTTAAATGAACTTTATTTATAAGTTTCTAAATGTGAAGATTATAATGAGATATTTGTCTTGCTATGTTGGTTTGCACTTGTATCTCTAACCTTTTTTTGTAGCAAACTACTTATCGTAAGATCGATCCCTTGGTGCCACGTACAAGGGGGAGCATACATCAAGGGGGGAGTCTTTAATCGTCAATTTCTTTCTCTCTACTACAAATCGACGATCAACCTTTTTGGATTCGACAAAAAGGGGGAGAAATAGAATTTAACTCATTAATAATTTATAAACTTCTATTTTTATACTAAATGAGTTTATGTTTTGTCATCATCAAAAAGGGGGAGATTGTTAATACGAATAATGTACAAAAACGTTATTTATATTTTTTGACCTCTCGATGTTTTGATAATGACAAAATGTGAAAACGTTTACGATAAAATTAAATGTTTATAAATTACTAATCGTAAAATTTCATTTCTAAGATTAATCACCTAAGGTATGGATAAACAAATCATTAAACATGATTAGTGATCAAGAAAATAATTTTTCTTTTCTAAACCTTACATTTTTACAAAAGGGTTTTTATAAAAATATAAAAACAAAATATTTATTCATTAAAAGAAATGTTTTATTAAAAACATAAAATTTGAAATTCAAATTTTCTTCCTAAAATGGAAGGTTCTAAATCAGATACAACCTTCACCACAAAAGGACAAAAGGGAGCGTAGTCTACGGCGGCCCCCTTATAGGCCTGGCGACCCCCTTATATATAAGGGACCGTCGGGACCGCCGTCAGCAACGGCTATATTTTTTGTCCCTATAAATACTGGGTCACCCCATCTGAAAAACACAACATCTTGCCACGATTTTTTTCAGATATGTTTTTTTCTCTTCCTTTTTTCTTTCTAAAACACATATATTGATCACTAACGTACCTTGATCTTGTTTCAAGTGATTAATTCTTTCTTCCTCCCTTCTTCCTCTAATCAAGTGCAAGAGAAGAACAATCGTATTCTTCTACATACGATTTGTTGTCAAGTGATCTTTCTCTTCCTCCTCAAGATCACATATATTCATTACATTTACTTAGTGTTGTTGTGTAAATTGGATTGTGTGTAGATCCAATAGTGTAAATTGTGTATTGGTGTGATTTGGATTGTGTGTCAATCCAAGGGTATATATATCTTGTGAGTGTATAAAGACTTAGTGAAGTCATAGATTGGTTCTAGCTAAGATTAGGACTCGACATCTAGCTTAGTGTCGGAAAAGGAAGTAAGCGACGTGTAAACGGTTTTCTCCGCCTAAAGGGAGCTTGTTGACATAGTGAAATCTCGAGTGGAGTACTCGGGGAGTGGAGTAGGAACGAAGAGGTGCTTCGTTGCCGAACCACTATAAATCTTGGTGTCTTGGTTTGATCGTTTCTTTCTTTATCTCTTTATTATTATTGCTTACTTTGTTCATTACATTAGATAATTTAGTTGTGATTCATATTGTTGATTGATTGACATATAACTCGAATCAAACATTTTTAAGTAAAGTTTTAAAAACACCAATTAACCGGTAAATATCAACCCCCTATAGTTTCTACAAGTTTTAGTCACTTTCTAATTAGATTTTCAAAGTGTTTTATAAGATTTAGCCTTTTGTATCCTTTAGTATGATTGAATATGGTTGTTAAGTGAAAACCCGAATCCGGGTTTTTTTTTTTGTTTGGTTTGTTTTTTGGTTGTTTTGTTTTTTTTCTTGTTTTTTGGTTTTTTTGTTTGTTTTTTTTTTTTTTTGTTTTTTTTTTTCTTGTTTTGTTTTCTTTTTTTTAGGGGTTTTTTGTGGTTTGTCGTTTCTTTTTTTTTTTTCTTTTCTTTTTTGGGTTTTTACTATTGAAAACTACGAGTTCTGGTCACTATTGGATAAACTGCGAGTTCGGTCAAAATCCACCACTGCGGTTTGGTCAATAATACTTAACTGCGAGTTCTGTCCAGTAATGGCTAACTACGAGTTCGGTAAGTAATGCTAACTGCGAATTCGGTCACTAAAACAAACTGTAAGTTCGTCACTAAAGCAAATTGCGAGTTCGGTCTCTAAAGCTAACTGCGAGTTTGGTTACAACTAGGTACTACGAGTTCGGTCAATGGTGCAAACTGTGAGTTCGGTTATAACACAAGCTGCAAGTTCGGTTCAAACAACAAAGTCTGCGTATTTGGTTCGAGTGCTCTACAACTTATTTCATAAGCATTTTGTTACACTCAAAGATTCACGTATCATCATAGCATTCACATAAACATTTTTTAGTATCATACAAACTTAGAAACAACACACGATAACACTGACAAGCATTTAGCACCTACAATTCAATTCGCACCCAAGAATAATCATAAAAGATAATGATTTCAAAGCACACTTATATTCAAGAATACATTTTACACTTATCTAACATAAAACCCACAAACATTTCCAACTAAAACACAAAAATGCTCAATTTCAAACATACAAGCAATCAAAACATTAAGGAAAAGATAAAATTCAAAATGTTTTAGCGAGTGCTAAAACAACACCTAAAGCTACAAAACCCCTCAACTAATTTGGAGTTTTAACCATTTTGATTTTCAAGAACCTTAATTTGAGAATTAGGGATTTCGAGATCAAGAGTGGATGAAAAACCAATTCCTTTGAGACGTAGGTAGATTAGGTGATAGAAAACATTTTTCATGTTGTACCTTAGTGATGAAAATGGTTGGAAATGAAGATCAAGGGGATGACGATTTGTTTTTGTGAGAGAGGAAAGAAAAAAGTTATAAGTGTTGTGTTTATGTGTGTGGAAAAACAGGGAGGGGGTGTTTGTGTATAAGACAAGTTTCGTTTTATGCACAAATGCCCCCTTTACTTTAAAAACCTTTGCACTTTTCATATATAAGTTGTTTTAGGCATTTTAAGTTAACAAGTTGGCACAAATAGTCCCTGTAGTTTTAACTAGCATACCTAACAACTTAAATTAGCACATATTCTCTCTAAGGCATAAACAAATAACATTTAAGGCACACATAAGATAAACTTAATTAAATTTCCTTAAAAACTGATATTTCGTTATTGTTTTAACAAACCTTTTTCTATTTTATGGAATGATATTTGATGACACATTCTCCCCCTCAAATGATGACCCGTTTTCTATTTAAAGAGCTGTTGTCATTGTTTGAGTGGTCGAATTGTCATTGAAAATAATTTTGTGATTACTGAAAACACTGATTCATTGTGAAGACAACTTTTTACCAATAAAAATAAGATTTCTCTTATTTTGACAAAGAAATGCACTGACACGTACACTTATTGTATATAGGAAGCACAGGTTGTGTTGCAAAGTAAACACAAGCCTTTGCATGGTCATAAAGTAGACCATGCCCGAGAATAAATTCCCGTTATGAGGTCAAGTTTTCTTTTTGAAATACTTGCCTTTAAGATGATGACCGGGTTGCTATCTAAAATAATAGCAAGCCATTTTGGCATGTTTTGAAAACTTTGAAACTTCTGCTCGAACTTCATTTACAGCCTCGTATCATTATTAAATGACATTTCTAAGACCGTAAATGTTATCGATTTTCAGAAGACATGCCATTATTAGCTCTTTTTATATTTTTCTTATTTTTTAATTTTTTCTTTGGTTTTAAAGATTTTATTTTTGCATTTTGATTTTGTAAAAGTTTTCTGAAAATGAAAAATCTTTTTGGTTTTTATGGTTTTTAATATATATACATATTATATACATGATATTGGAATAGGTACCACCACTATTCTTCTGCTTCATCTGCCAATTGTTTTAGGGTCTCTTGCGTAAAACTTTGCATTCCCAGCTTGTTGATAAGCAATTAAATTCTTTCTCTGCCAAGGGTTTTAGTGAAGATGTCTGCCAGCTGATACTCCGTATTGACAAAGTAAAGCTCTACTACTCTGTTCTCAACTTGCTCTTTTATGAAGTGGAATCTGATGTCAATATGTTTTGATCGAGAATGTTGAACATTGTTGCAGCATAAGGCAATAGCGCTTTTGTTATCATAGTACATTGGAATTTTATTAAATCCAAGGCCATAGTCGGTAAGCTGTGATCTCATCTAAAGGACTTGAGCACAACAGCCAGACAAGGCTATATATTCAGCTTCCGTACTGGATATCGCAATGCTTTTATGCCTTTTTGATGACCAGCTAACATGTCTGTCTCCCAATAATTGCATACTTCTAGAAGTACTTCGTTTAGTATCTTGGCAACCCACATGATCAGCATCTGCATAAGCTATTAGAGCAATAGAAGAATCCTTTGGATACCAGAGTCCCCTATTAACGGTTCCTCTAAGGTATTTAAAGATTCTTTTTACAGCATGTAAGTGTTTTTCGGTAGGCTTTGCCTGATACCGGGCACACATGCATACAACAAATGTTAGGTCTGGTCTACTGGTTGTGAGATACATAAGGGTGCCCACCATTCCACGATAGTGTGTAGGGTCAACGGCTTTCCCTTGTGTACCTTCATCTAGTTTGGATTTCTCCACCATGGGAGTATCCACGGGGTTTCTAGATTCCATACCATATTTTTTCAAAGATTCTAGAGCATATTTAGACAGGTTTATAAAGATGCCTCTAGGACTTTGTGAAATCTGAAGTCCTAGAAAAAATGATATTTCGCCCATCATCGGCATCTTAAACTTTGAACACATTATTTTTGAAAATTGGTCACATAGTTCAGTTGTATTAGACGCAAAGATTATATCATCAACATAGATTTATACTAGGAGAATATCTTTGCCTTGTCTTCTGATGAACAATGTGGGATCCACGGTTCCTTTAGAGAATTCCTGAGAGAGTAGAAACTTCGATAATAGATTGTACCATGCGCGAGGAGCTTGTTTCAACCCATAGAGAGCCTTCTTAAGCTTGTACAAATGATTCAGATTGTCTTGATCCACAAACCCGTCCGATTGGCTGACATAAACTTCTTCGAGTAGAATGCCGTTCAAGAATGCCATCTTAACATCCATTTGGTAGACGATCATATTCATGTGAGCAACATATGCGAGGAAAATTTGAATAGCATCAAGTCTAGCCACTAGAGCAAAGGATTCCTCAAAATCATTTTTCTTTTCTTGACGGTAACCACGAGTAACCAAACGAGCCTTATTCTTTAGAATTCCTCCTAATTCATCAAGTTTTACCTTGTAGATCCATTTTAAAGTAATAACCATCACTTTATCTGGACGAGGAACAAGTTCCTGGACTTTAAGACGTTTAAATTCATTCAGCTCCTCTTGTATTGCTTCAATCCAACATGCTTGAATTAATGCGTATTTATAGTTCTTTGGTTCAACTAATGTGAGAAAGGCATCATAGTAACAAAATAAGGCTTGTTAATGGAGTTGGAGACTTGTGGAAACAGGTCTTTCGAGTTCACCGATGATGTTGTCTAAAGGATGATCCTTGGTCCATTTAGTAACATGTTATGAGTAAGGAGCAATAGTTTGCACAATAGTAGGAATAACATCCGAAGAAGAAGATGCTTTAGAATTATTTTCTGGAATTTGAATGCCAAATAATGGATCGTTATTCATGTGTGCAACATCTAAGTCATGATTGTCTTCTTCAACATCGTTAGGAATGACAGGAGATTGAGTTTCGAGTGTTGTTTGTGAGTTACTAGGTGATGGTGCATCTTGGTCAACTATTGTTGAGGAAGGTGAACCGGTTGTTGCAACGGGTTCTAGAGAAACTACTTCATCAATTAGAGCAATGACTTCAGGGGCTGGGTGATCAAAACTTGATGGAGGGTTGAGTAATTCAACAAACAGTGGTTGAAACAAAATATCCCAATCAGTTCTTAAAGGTGGTACAAATGGTGTTGAAGGAGGAGGGCTTGGCACGAGTCCTGAACTGATTATTGTAGGAGTCATTTCATGAAGTACGGGTCCTGATCTGCTGTGTTTAAAAGCCATGGCTGTCAGCTCATCAAAGTCTACATGAATTGTTTTGATGATTCGTCTGGTATGTCGATTGTTAATTCAAAATGATTTCTTTGTGGGTGCATAGCCAATGAAAATACCAATATCATCTTTCGGTTGTAACTTGCCCAAGTTCTCGCTATCGTTTGTTGGATAACAAAGTGCACCAAATACGTAGAAAAATGATAAGTCGGGATGTTTGTTATGTAAAAGCTCATATGGTGTTTTGCCAAGACGAAGACGTATGATGGAACGATTTTGGGTATAACATGCGGTAGCAACTGCTTCTGCCCATCAGAATACTAGAGCTTTTGCATAAATCAACATTGTGCGGGCAACTTCAATTAGCGTACGATTATGTCTTTCAACAACACCATTTTGCTGTGGAGAGCGAGCAACAGATGTTTCATGAGAGATGCCAACCTTCTCATAATATTACGGATATATCAAAAATCAAAAGAAAACCGTTAAAAACGGGCAAGCGCGGACACGAGAATCAGAAGAGTACAAAGCCAAAGCCAGAAAAGTCAAGTCTCAGTCAAATCCAGTCAAACATGGTCAATAAAAGTCAACAAGACCCCATAATATTCCATTTTCACCCTCCAAGTTTCACAAAAGTCCAAAAATAACCCCTCACCTCTTATTGGGATACTAAAAGGTTAATGGCTTCTAAACCCTAAAAAACTTACCCGGTTCTGTAGCCAATAAGCCCAATTCATAAGCCCATTACTAGCCCATTTCCTTTTATAACAACCACAAGGACCATTCTTGTAATTTCAAAAACTTGTTTTTACTCTACAATATGGTAAAATAAAGAGAGGGACTGAAATTGCCATTTCCCAAAAGTTCAAAACGAATTTACCCTTTTCAATTAGAAAAAGGGCGGGTAAAATTATGTTACTATTCATCATCTCTCCCACCATTCACCTTAGTCAAAACAAGGGGCAATTAAGAATTAAAGGGCCCATTAGTCAATTCATGAGCTCCCTAATACAAATGAAGGGTCAAATCAGTCAAATCAAGGGGTTACTTATCCTCACTCAAGCTCACCTCACACGTCAGCAATGGTGAAAGCACAAGATTAGTGGGTATTTGTACCATTTCCTCTCAGAAAAGAAGCACAAGTGAGCCTCACATGAAATGCCAGCTTGACAATCCGTGTGAGGTCACTTAGTGGTCCAATGGCCAAAAACAAAGTTAAAAGATAATAGAAGAATCAAGGGTGCGGATTAAAGGCTTAAAAATGGATGCAAGAGCCTGGAACCTTCACCTTCAGGCTATATAAAGCCCTCATCACACACACACAAGGAGGGGAGTTTTTGTCAAAATTTTAGTTTTTTTCCATTTTATCCTTTAAATTTCTCTTAGTGTAATTAGTTGCTTATTGTAATTTTCTTTCAATTAGTAATGTAATCAAGTTTTATATTAATGAAATCCAGTTTTTATTTGTCATAAGCTCTCATCTTTTGTAACTTTCTCAATAAGCTATAAGTATGTGTGTACTGTTTCATAAGCTTTCAAAAGCTCTCACAAGTCTCTAAGCTTGTGATAGAGCTCAATTTGTTCATCTAATCTATCTAGACTCTAAAATCAGATAAATACCTTGGAAATTTGGACTTATAAGCTTATGGAAGGGGAGCTAGCTTTGGAAGAGCTCCCATGGACTTATACCCTAGCTTATCTATAAGCTAGGGAGCTTGTAGCTGCCATATTTGGTTCCTCTTGTTTAGCTAGAGGCTTTGTAAGTTTCTCTTTAAGTTTTTGCTTTAAATAATTGTCTATTTACTTTCTAAAGCTTAGATCTGTTTATTTGCTTATTAAATTTGCTTATTAGTGCTTATTTGTGTTTTATCTAGCTTATATATCTTATTAGTTAATCTGTTTTTGTTATTCATAGCTTTAGATCTTTAGTTGTTCATTTCTGTCCTAAAATCCTAAAAAAAACCAAAAATAAAGTAAACTAGTTTAAATCTTAGATTATTGCTTATTTAATTGTTCACTCATGTTAATTAAGTTAGTTTTAAGCTATTAAGCATCTGGTCAATAAGTTTTCATCATTGGATTTCATTTTAAAAGCTTCTCTCAAATCTGTCATTTCTTTAAGGAGTGTTTGGTTTAGTGTACTTTGACCTCAAAAAGTCAAAGAGAGTTGTGTTATTTTCTTGAGTCAGTTTCATTTTCCTTTTAACTAATAGAAAATTAGTTTTTAAGAGTTAGATTTCAAAATTTCAAAAGGTATGGCTTAATTTAGGTGTTCCTGCACCAGGGTACTTTTTGCTTTGATCTTAGCTTGCTAGTTTTGATCCTAGCCTTATTAGGCTTGGTTTTTGCTTGTTTTGAGTTTAGACACACTCATTGAGTGTGTCTAATGCATATAGGACCATTAGAGTTTCCTGCAATATGTTTTTGACCCATTTGGTCAAGTGCACCAGCATTAACTAGATAGTTAATACTGTTGTCCTTCAGATCATTTTTAAGTTAGTTACAATAGGATTTACCCTCTAAATTTCAACAAGCTCTTAGTTTAGACTTTAGTTTATATAGATTAAATCTTGTTTTTCAATTTCTAGTTTATTACCTAAAGTACATTTGCTCTTTAAGTTTGCAAAAATTTCAAAAAAACCAAAAACAGTAGTAATAGAAGTTAGCCTTTAAGTTTTAAATTTTAAGTTGTAGTAACTGTTTTTATGATTTGGATTTCATAGATCTAGAGGTTTTTTTTAAGTGGTTATTATGTTTTAAAGCTCAGCTTCTATTTTGGTATTTTAAGCAGTTTAGCTTATTTGGTTTTTGAGGTTTTAGGTGTGCTTTTTCCTGCGTTTGCCTACTTGATCCCATATTTAGTTAGGATTCTAGTGTTTCCTGTTTAGTTTAGCTTTTCAATTTTCTCAGTTCATAACATTTTAAGCTATCTAGAATAGCTTTTGGGTTTTCAATTGAGCTTATATCAAGCTTGTGCAAGCATTTAAGTTAAAATGAGTCAAATGCCTCCCTTAATAGGTCAATTATTGAGAAGCTCTTTTTAGTGAGCTTATCTTTGAGTTTCAGCCCATACTACTTTTGTGAAAGTTGATCTCCCCAGCTTATTCTACAACTTTGGTCTTTTGAGTTTTGAATTTTAAGCTATTTTTAACTTCAACTTATTTAGGGGCTTATTAGAATTTTAATTGTTATCGGGTTAGGTCCTCAGGGACCAATCTTGTAATTTTTCTGTTTCAATTGTTTCTTAGTTAATCCTTGCATGTTAAATGCTTTAGTCCCGTTAGCCCTTAAGTCTTTTACACAGTTAGTCCCTAAGTTAGTTTTTAATTAGTTTTCAATTAATTTTGATTAATAATTAGGGTTTATTTTTAATTAGTTTAATTAGTCTCTAAATAAAAAGTAAAAATTAGGGCTTTTATTTTTATAAAATTTCTGCACTCTTTCTTTATTTAGTGTAACTTTTATAAAAAAAATTAGGATTCTATTTTTAATTTTTTTTTATAGTTTTTAATTAGTTTAAATTTTTAGAAAATCATTATCTTTAATTAAAAAGCCAAAAATAGTAATTTCTTTTTCAAAAATTTTATTTTTACTTAATTAACTTAGGAAAAATATAATTTCAATTATTTTCTATTTTTATTTTTAGTATTTAATTAGAATTAAATAGTTTTTTAATTGATACAAAAAAATCTAAAAAATGTTTTTCTTTTTCCTAAAATTTTCTTTTGTCCTATCTTAGGTTTAGAATTTTAGTTTACATTTTTAGGGGTTAAAATTAGTTTACTTGCTTATTTGTCACGTTATATTTGTTTCCCGTTAATCGTTTTAAATGTTTAATTGCCTTTAATTGATTTTTTTTAATTGTTGCTTTTTATTTAGTAATCTTAGCTTATCAAATCATCTATTTTCTTACTCAAATCATGTCTCCGTAGGGCATGGAAGACTGTCAGACTTGAGCCACCTATGTCACCATCCATGGAGGCACGCATTACTGAGTATGCTGCCGCACCTACACCACCATCACCACCACCATCTCCACTATCACCTTGGTCATCTCCACTACCTCAGATTCCCTCACCACCACTACCACCTCCACCATCATCACTACATTTACCACCACCTGTACCCACATCATTACTGTTACCATTATCACCACTACCACCACTACCAGCCTCACTATCCATACCACCACCAGTCGACCGTAGGGAGGATATTCTCGAGGCCGAGTTACCACCTCATAAGAGGTTATGTCTGACTACTCCCACATCGAGGTATGAGGTGGAGGAGAGTTCGACTGCTGCTCCTAGACCTACTAGAGGTCATAGAGCAGACTATGGGTTTATCGGCACTATGGATGCCGAGATCAGACGTCAGAGAGCCGAGGAGGTCGGCTATGGCATTAGGGATGTTTGGGTAGACCCGACAGAGGCTGTTGAGGAGGTAGCACCGACGACCCTCGAAGGGGTTAATGCTAGAGTGACCGAGCTTGTTGCGGTTCAGGAGCAGGACACTCAGGATATTTATGCTGTGATCGAGGATGCTCAGGACAGACAGACTCAGTTATCATAGAGAGTTGACGTATTGATCGAGGATAGACAGTTTCACCATGAGACTGCACTACTGTTGGATCAGGAGGCTCTAGCTTCTCGAGAGGCTTGGGCACACTCAGTGGGATTGAGTTTGGCAGTTCACTATGAGCTGCAGGCATATAGGACTCACACCCAGATTCAGGATTACCGGATCGCTTCACAGGAGTCATTGACAGCGACATTGATTGCACAGATTTCATCACTACAGGGACAGTTGTCAGCGGCTCTAGGACAGATTCAGGCACTCTAGGCTAGAGATCAGACTCATGCAGATGATCCCGAGGGCGCTGGTAGTTCTGCCTAGGTTTACATTTTCATGTCATATTCATAGCTATCATTATGTTAGCCGGCTAAGTATTATGGGTTTTATACCCAGCTAGCACGGCGGTAGGATCTGTATTTTTCATTTATTGTATCAGACAATCATGTATGTTTTCCAGTTATATATGATGTGTTGTATTATGTCATGTCGATCTCAATTCTGTTATGTGTTGTGATCCCAGTCATGTTATATAATCACTGTGTGATGTGATCTTGTTATATAAATATTGTACCCATGTCATGTTGTGATGTTTATAAAAGCTCACGTATTTTATATTGTTGTGATTTAGAACAATATGCCACCAAAAAGAACATCTGCTGCTACTGCAAGGGCTGCTACTGCTGCTGCAAGAGCTGTTGATGCTGCTGCGACTGCTGCCCCAATGACAACTGCTGTTGTTGAGCAACTGATCGAAGCAAGAGTGTCTGCGGCACTTGCTAATCATGAAACGCTTCGAAATAGCACTAATGGTCATGGCGACAGAAGCCACAATTCTGGCACTGGAACTAGAGGAACTACACGCACTCCGCGTGAGTGTACGTACAAAGATTTTCTTAATTGCCAGCCCCTTACTTTTAAGGGTACTGAAAGAGTGGTTGTGTTGACATAATGGTTTGAAAAGATGGAATCAGTGTTCCACATTAGCAACTGTACTCTAAAGAACCAAGTTAAGTTCACTACTTGCACTTTCCTTGGAAATGCTCTAACATGGCGGAACTCCCACATGAAGACTGTTACTCAAGATGTTGCTTACGCTATGGACTGGAAGACACTGAAGAAGATGATGACAGTAAAGTACTACCCAAGGGGTGAAATCAAAAAGTTAGAAATTGAGCTCTGGAACCTAAAAGTAAAAGGTACCGATATCACGAGTTACACTCTACGTTTTCAAGAACTTGCACTGATGTGTGGACGGATGTTTCCCGAGGAATCGGATGAAGTTGAGAAATATGTTGGTGGACTTCCTGATATGATTCGGGGAAATGTAATGTCATATCAACCCAAGACAATGAAGCAAGCAATTGAGTTTGCCAATGATCAGATGGATCAAAAAGTCCTCACCATTACTGAAAGACAAGCTGAGCAGAAGAGAAAGTTGGAGTTTAATGATGGGAACAATCAGGGGTACCAACAACAAAACAAGAGACAAAACACTAGGCGGGCTTACACTGATGGGCCCGGTGAAAAGAGAGAGTACACGGGATCATTGCACTTGTCTTGCGTATAAATGAACTATTCTCCACAAAGGGCCTGTGCTCCCAGATAGATGCAATAAGTGCAAGAGATCAGCCATCTAGCTCGGTGATTTAGGAGTTCTAGTCTTCAGTGAGAGAATTAATAACAATAGTGGAACTCCGAAACAACTCTGAATGTTGTCACTTGTTATGAGTGGTGTGGTGTTTAGGGGCATTTCTATGAAAGACTCGCCCAGAGAGTTGAAGAATGGAAAATTGTTGTAATCTAGTTAGGAATGCAATGCTCCATCAAAGGTTTTGTGCTGGGTGATAAGTGTAGATACACATATTCTGTTGTGTACTGTAAAATTAAACCCATTAAACCAAAAACAGACAAAAATGGCAAAAAACATGCTGTATTGTGTTTTGTGTGCTGCACAGGTACGGGATAATGTCAAACAATTACAAGAAAATAGTTAAAAAACGAGCATACACAGACCCTGAGAATCAGAAGAGTACAATGCCGAAGCCGAAAGTCATTGCCTCAGTCAAATCAGTCAAGAAAGCGAATCATTTGGGCAACTAAAGTCAACAAAGCCCATTTCTTGTTTTTTATAAAACACAAGGGCCAAAATTGCAAATCCCAAACTGTTTATAACTACGAAAGAGAGGAAATGAAAGGGATCAGACCAAAATGTGCAAACTCACAAATACTAACAGTTTTTAACTGTCAAAGTAAGGGCCCGTTGACCAAGTTCTGTTCACCTTTCTTCCGTTTCTCCCATCCAGGGTAAATCGAAAGGGGTTTCCAAATTAAAGGGTGTTTAGGTCAATTCTTGAGTAATAAACAAGATGAGGGACAAATTCAATTCTTTATCAAAGGATTACTTAACCTCTCCAATCAAAGGCACCAGTCAAAATTGGTGAAAAAGCACAAATTTATGTCGGGTTTTAGCATTAAACACTCACAAATGAAGCACAAACGTCACATCATTGGAATGACATGCTTGGCAATCTTCATGAGATATCTATGTCCACAACTTATCAAACGGCAACAATTGTATGCTTGAATGTGAAGACAATGATTGGCCAAGATTGAAAGATGTGGTGTTTTGAGAGACTGGCCAAGAGTGGCTTAGATGAATCAATGGCAGGCTATAAATAGTGCCTCACTTCTCACACACATATAAATCTAGATCTAGTCGTTGTTTTAAACTTAGTTAGCTTAAATTTTTCTTAATTATGTTTTTAATCTTGTAAGTGTTCCTTCTCAATAGTGATCCATTACCTTCACCAAACCAAGGAGATTACTCACCCGGAATTCAAAAAGATCTTAAAGTTGTTGAACCAAAGAAGTCTTCACTCGAATATGCTACTTCTTATGAACCAAAAGTTGAACTTCCCGAAGTCGAACTTAAAGAGTTACCTCCGCATCTCGAGTATGCGTTTTTAGAGGAAAATAACAAGCTTCCAGTCATAATTTCAAAAGATTTAAGCCAAGATGAAAAGACCTCACTCATTAACGTTCTGAAAAACCAAAAACAAGCAATTGCTTGGAAACTTTCTGATATACGAGGCATAGATCCAGAGTTTTTCTCTCACCAAATCCTTTTAGAAGATGATTACGAACCTTCAGTTCAACATCAAAGGAGGGTTAACCCTAAAATCCACGACGTCATTAAGAAAGAAGTAGAAAAACTTCTTGACGCGGGATTGATTTATCCAATCTCGGATAGTCCATGGGTTAGTCCGGTCCATTGTGTTCCTAAAAAAGGTGGTATGACCGTTGTCAAGAACGAAGAAAATGAATTGGTGCCTACAAGATTAGTCACGGGATGGAGAGTTTGCATCGACTATCGAAAGTTAAACGAAGCAACTTGTAAAGACCATTTTCCGTTACCATTCATGGACCAAATGTTAGAGCGATTAGCCGGCAACGAATTTTATTGTTTCTTAGATGGTTTTTCAGGGTATTTTCAAATCCCAATTGATCCTAAAGATCAAGAGAAAACTACTTTCACGTGCCCATACGGAACTTTCGCGTACCGTCGTATGCCATTCGGTTTGTGCAATGCACCCGGAACTTTTCAACGTTGTATGATGGCCATTTTTCACGACATGATAGAAAAAATGATGGAAGTCTTTATGGACGATTTTTTAGTTTTCGGAGATTCTTTTTCCTCGTGTCTTGCCAATTTAGATAAAATGCTTAAAAGGTGTGAAGACACCAAATTAGCACTAAATTGGGAAAAGAGCCATTTCATGGTTAAAGAAGGCATTGTTTTAGGACATAAGATCTCTAGAAAAGGAATTGAAGTCGATAAGGCCAAAGTTGATGTAATTTCAAAGCTTCCTCACCCAACGACCGTTAAAAGAATCAGAAGTTTTCTCGGGCATGCTGGATTCTATCGAAGATTTATCAAAGACTTTTCCAATTTCTCTCGACCCATGACCCATCTCTTAGAGAAGAACACTCCTTTCATTTTTTTGGAAGATTGCGTTCTTGCCTTTCAAACATTAAAAAAGAAGTTAACCGAAGCTCCAATTCTCATTGCTCCAAATTGGGACCAACCTTTTGAAATCATGTGTGATGCAAGTGATTATGCAATAGGTGCGGTTTTAGGGCAAAGGATTAAGAAGAATTTCCGACTAATTCACTACGCTAGCAAGACCATGACCGAAGCAGAAACAAACAACACAACAACCGAGAAAGAAATGCTTGCGGTAGTTTACGCTTTCGAGAAGTTTCGATCATATCTAATCATGAACAAAAGTGTTGTTTACACGGACTACTCCGCATTGAAATACCTCTTCAACAAGAAAGACGCCAAAGCAAGGTTGCTTAGATGGATCTTACTTCTTTAAGAATTCGATTTCTCAGTAATTGATACCAAGGGAGCTAAAAACTGTTAGACGAATAAGTGGCCCAAGCCCGATTGTGGGCTTGTGGTCCATTAGGGTTAGGTTTGATGTTGCTTAAACGGTGTCTTATTACATGAAATTAAATTATTAGAAACTAACGAACGTAGCACTTCACTTCCCGGATGACCAAGTCGTTGGTGTCACGTTTGTTGTCTAACCAGAAAAGCTTGAGGGTACGACGGAGACGTGACTGGATAAAGGTCACCCGTGCTGTCACATCTGAGGAGAATTTGACGGGTCCAGAAATCCTTTACAAAAAAACCAAACTCGTCAAATTCAATTATACATTTATTTTCACGAACGAATTGACGTACAGAAATTAAGTTTTTGACAATATTGGGTGTAATGAGAACATTATTTAAGTGAAGTGTACGGTAGGGAGTTGGTAGCGTGCTATGGCCCGTGTTGGTGACAGGAATAGATTTCCCGTCACCAACAAGAACAGATGGATATATGCGAGAATTAAAAATAGTACTAAGATTATTAACTGAAGAGTTAAGGTGAGATGACGCACCAGTATCCATGTTCCAATTTGAGTTAGCCGGATCCTGTAAGGTCAAAGTATTAAAAGCATGTGGCAGTTGTGTCTCTTGACTAGTCGAACCCGAGGAGGCAGATTGGTTTTGTACAGCAGCCGAGTAAAGGGCCTGCTGGTGGCCATTGAACCCGAACGTGGGCTGGTGTGGTTGTGTTTGCTGAAATCCTGGAGGGGCATTGGGCCTTAAGCCCATTGTGTTGTTATGTTGAACTGGTTGCTGACCCTGCGAAATGGATAAGCCATACTGGGCCAATAGGTTTTGTTGGGCCTGAATGAGGGATAGAAGGTGTTGTTGGCTGGCTGAATTAAGACCAGTGTGTCCAGGCCCTTGTTGCATGGAGCGAGTATTATGTTGAGATGAGTTCGGGCGTGGGTTGTTGGTGCCTTTTGGAGAGGCATGAATGAAACGACAATTCGTCCCCCAGCGGCAATAACCTCGGCCAAAGTTGCGGCAGATCTCGGTCTTGTTCTCATTACGGGCATCGCGATCACGATTGTTGCGGTTGTCTTGAATCCGTGGTTGGGATGTAGCAAGAAGCACTTGTGGTGAGCTTGATGTAGTGGAGGTAGAGAGTATCGGTTGCTTAGACCGGAGACGCATCTCCTCAGTCGTGACCATGGTGCGAACAGTTGCTAGGTCAGGAAAGGGATCTTTGTGAGCAATTATTTGAGCAAGGCTTCCGTATTTTTCACTTAGGCCGTTGATGGCATAGGTGACAATATCGTCATCATCCATGGTCGAGCCAAGGTCGGTAAGAAGAGTGATAATGGAATCAATCTTGGAGAAGTAGGCGTCTGGTGTGTCGTCGCCCATTTGTATGACACGTAGTTCACCTTTTAAAGCAACGGTACGTGTCCTTTTGTTTTCTTGGAAGATGGTTTCGATGGTGTCCCAGGCGGCTTTAGCCGAAGCAGGGTTGGTGCTGATCATCCTTTTCCGAAGCGTTGGAGAAAGGGTAAGAAAGATCCATGATTTTACGATGGAGTCAGCCGTGATCCATTCGTCGGTTGGTGGATCAGATGTGGACGTCGATCCATCGATGTGGTTTAGCACGTTAAAGTTGCTGCAGTGCCCTTTGAAAAAGTAACTCCATGTGGAGTAGTTCGATTCCTGAAGATCGAGTTTTTCGGGTACGAGACTATTGATGTTATGTACCGCGTAGAGTTTTTCAACCAAGGTAAGGGCAGGAGGGGGTGGTGGTGTATTCGAGTTTGTCATGGCAGAGTGATGAGTTCGACTGTTAAATCGAGGTGAGGTTTGATGATTTAGGGTTTTGGGGATCGGCTGTGAAGGCCTGATACCATGTAAGAAAGGGTTTAGAGATATAATTTGTGTCTTGCATTTCTCATAACAATGATACAATATATAGGAGTATATGGAGTATTCTAGAATCCATATTAAATGAATTTGACTAACATAAATGACTTGACTAATAACTTTGACTATAATAAATTACTTTGACTAGAAACTTTGACAATCATAAATTACATTGACTAACAAATATACCTGTTTTCTAATAAAGGGTGGTAAAAACTCAAATAAGGCAGATGCCTACGGTAACAGTTGTAACTTTTACAAACCACAAGGTCAATTTATACAAATATCTGTTAGAGCCCGTATTATTATTATTGGGCTCAAGCCCGTCTCTAGAATAATCCTTGTAATCTATATAAGGACCAGATTATTCACAATATCTTCTAAAGTCATAACCCTAGAATACGCCTCTATCTTCTAAAGTCTGAACTCACAAATCTCTCATGGAGTCCGAATGTTTATCAAATAGCACACAATCAATTAGAAGCGGAAAAGAACATGCCAATCCACAGTAAGCTTAATTCATCTTTTTCTATTTGGTTAAAACCGCTTGAATCAATTAGATTTGATTAGTAATATGCAGCAGCATGTTTATAATTAATCATCCCTTTTTTACATTTTATTTTTGGTTTCTATTATACTTTGTCGATTATTAGACTTTGGTTTCAATTCAAAACCCTAAGTTGCTTTTTTGTGTGTTTCAGGTCTTTTGCTTACTTTTCGTTTTTGTTAGCCGTGCACGTGGTGGGTATTATCACATTTCTATTAGGAGCTGTTCCACCCTTGCTTGTTAAAGATCATGGTGGGTTTTTTACGATCCTGATCATTGTCTCAGGATCTACGGCTGTGCTAGTATCGGGGATTTTGATTCTTGCAAGCTTGTTGTTGCCAAGTTGGATCAATGACATCCATTACACCATTCTGAAAACCACAGGCAGCTTTTCCGAAATCGTTTTACCTTTCTCTTTTGGGGCTCTTGTATTTGCTCCCTTGGGGGAGGATCTCAATTATACACCCTTATGTATAATTTTTGGAGGGTTCCTATATGTATATTCCCTTATATGGAAGTTCGCATGCGCATATCACCAAGAAAAGCACTTCAACACTTATCCCATCAAATGGGCCTTCCTTCTTATCATTCTTGTATCTCTCTCCATAACATTGGTGCCATTCTTCTCCCCAAACCTCCTCTGGTGGGTCGTCCTTATTTGTGTAAGCTTTTATATTATAGTGCTTGCCTTCATCATGTTCAGCGGAGAAGACCGAAACTTCAAACAAGACAAGACTATTCTAACATTCAAGAAGACCAACACTCAAGAAGTAATTCAACTGTGTTTCGATATATCATCTTGGTTGGAAAATGCGTATCACCAACCATTGCGGGGCCTAGATTATATTAGACTAAATCTTGTATTAGTAGGTAAAAGTTCAACATAGACCCCATTTTTATTGTATTATGTCATAGTCAACTTGAGAATCTTGAATATTGATCATCAAATTTGAATTTTGGTGTGATATGAATTTGAATTATTTGAAAGTATTCAATCAATAAAATACATAGCTGAACGATTAAAAGATATGATAATAAGTTGACTTTTATTCATTGAAATGGTAATAAAGTGTTACTGTCAAGGGCTACATGGTCTTTTGTCATCAACTATTTACTTGTACTCTAACTGTTCGTCCCATTAATTAATACATTCATAATTTACACAGTCATATTCACACATATTTTCTATCACTAATTCACGCGCACACACACACTCATAACTCACACCTAACTTCAATCAATCAAACCTTAAGTTGAATCACTCATAAATCTTATGAAAAATGGATACAAATGAAGAAATTGCAGCGAGTAAGGATACATCAAAGGTCAATTCATCATCTATTCAAATTGCGGATGTTGTTACTCGTATTTTTTTTGATTTTTTCTTTTATATTACTTTATTTTGCAATTGATTGTGTGTAAAAATAGTATATATTGAATATACTTGTTGTTTTGTATATTTTGATGTTCTGTTTTAGATGTTAGATTTTAGTTTTTATATCTGATTAGGTAATCAACAAAAAGTAGTAAATAATCAATGTAGTTGTGTTTTTTGTCAGTTTTATGTTGTTTTAGTTTATTTTATTTTTGGTGAAGAATCACATGTGATTTTGATTTTATTCATGATGTGTAAATGTTGTGTATGTAGCATATAATGATGGTTAATTGAAGTTGTTTTGATGAATAATAGCATGTGAGAGTATTTGTTGATTTAAGTAGTAGTACCCTGGTTGATATTTTGTGAAATAGTTTTGATGTTGATAAACCCTTGAGTTATGATTTATTATTAACCACTATTTTATAGTGGTAAAACCCTAATACCCTAAACCCACAAACCGGGCTTGGGCCTATTACATAAATAACTTTGACTAACATTAATTACTTTGACTAATAACTTTGACTAACATAAATTACTTTGACTAACACTAACATATATCCTCTAATACTCCCCCGCAGTCCAAGCGACGAAATCGCGAAAGCTTGGACTGGAGAAAAAAAACTAAGAAATAAAAATTATTCATGCAGACTCAAGGTATATCTATCTGTCAAAGATAGCAGACTCAACCTGTATCTATCTGCTTAACACGGCAGACTCAAGGTATATCTATCTGTCAAAGATGGCAGACTCAACCTGTATCTATCTGCCGAAAACCAAAAGTCGTCTCGGGACTTATACCTTAGATTCGACAAAAGTCGTCTTGGGACTTGATACCCTAGATTCGAAAAAAGTCATCTCGAGACTTATACCCTAGATTCGACACCAACAAAAGTCATCTCAGGAATTAATACCCTAGATTCGACATAAAAAAATTATATAACTATATTTAAAAAAAAATTAAAACAACAACTATTTGATGAGCCGATCAAACATAACTTCATGTCACCATAACAACTCCAAAACAAGTGCCACGTCATTGGGGTTGCTAATTAATATCACTGTCTTCAAAGTCATCTGCAAAGTTGCTGAACAAGCTGTCATCAGCAATAATCCAAAGAAGCTATGATCCACGAAGGGTTTTAGATTTTTTTTATAGAGATCGGTGATATACCGAGATGTGTGTTTGATTGAGGTGGGGTTAGGGTTTGACGGGGTGGCTTAGGGAGGCGGCTTAACTTAGCCACCTCGGTCTGAGGATCACACTTGCTCTGATACCATGTAAGACAATGAAAACCCCTTGAGTTATGATTTATTATTAACCACTATTTATAGTGGTAAAACCTTAATACCCTAAACCCACAAACCGGGCTTGGGCCTACTACATAAATAACTTTGACTAACATTAATTACTTTGACTAATAACTTTGACTAACATAAATTAGTTTGACTAACACTAACATATATCCTCTAATAGTTTTGTTGGAGGCTTATTGGTGCCTTTGATCGAAGTCTTTAACGTGTTAATAAGTACATTGTATATGTTTGGAGCATCCGCATATACCGTGAATCATCATTGGGTTCCAATTGTCGACTCCAGACATATCTATTTATATAAGACAATAACTCAAACATTTGGTCCCCAATATCTCATGGGTCCAAAGTTGTTAGTGCCAAACATCCCTGCATTTTGATGCAATTGGTTAGGATTTAGAATGGAAGACAACAATTTCCAATGACATGTAACTTTAACGTTGAAAGTTGTTCCAAGTTACAGGAAATCCATGAGGTTGGTTTTGACGACCAACATTTCTTTTTGGTTGCGGTGTTTTAGGACGAGAATAAATTATTATGACTATTCTAGTAGCTGGAGTTTTTTTGATCTAAGTTTCGTTTGAAAATCCAACCTCGGGTTTGACAATGGTTTATAAAATTGTTTAACTTCATTGTCACTATCTACCGGAACTTTAACTTGTTTACAATTAAGTGTTTTGGTCTAGGAAAACCCGCAAAATAGATTTTTAAATAAGAAACACTTTTCTCTAGATATTGTGTGTCTCATGTGGCGGTCCTTATTTGACTGGGGCCGCCTGAAAAAAAAATCAAAATGGGGCCGCCCATGTTTATGGTCGTCCCTATTTAAAGGGACCCTCCATCAGAGAGCCTTTTTCTGATTTTTACAAATTTTATTACCTTTGTTTCACTAGATGAATTCTTCATATGAATTAAACCCCTAAACCTAATTTATCAACGGAGGGTTTTTTTATTTCATATGCATTTCTTCAAGTCAAAGTGTACGTCTTTTCAAATTTATTTAATCTTGATCATCTTTGAGTTTTTCATTCTCAATTCTGAGTACATGACACACTCACATTCGAGATCACTCCCTTGTTTTCTCGAATATGGATAATTTAACTTTTATTCTCTAAGCTCATTTCTAAGTTATTTCTAGTGGCTTTAGTCTTTTGTTTTTAGTGACTTATCTTTTGCCTAATTTACATAATTTATCATATTCATTGTCTAAAGATATATCATCAATTGAGATGATTTTTTCATCACTAAAAGTAAGATGATTCGAAAATATACCCTCACTTGATGCATGAGCTACAAGACATGTTTCGTCTTTGACCTTCTCATCATCTTCATCACCGCTATCGCTCCAAGAACCTCCGACAAAGGCTCTTTGGTTCTTGTCTTTTGGTGGTTTTGGACATTCTCCAATAAGATGATTCGGGTCGCCGCATCTAAAGCATTTTCTATCATTTTTACCGGTCTTGTCATCACGGCTTCTTTGGAACGTCTTTTTGTCATTCCGAGGTTGTCTCACGAATCTACCTCTTCTCTTAAAGAATTTCTTGAAGTCTCTTACCGCCATGGCATACTATTCGTCTTCACTACCGTAAGTCGAACACTCTTTATCACTAGATTCTTTCTTAGCCTTTAATGCAAGAGATTTTCTTTCAACTTTTGCTTTGACTATTTCGGAATCTTTCTTGATGATCATCTTATGGATTTTAAGGTTTCCAATGAGCTCATCAAGAGATAGTGATGTCAAGTCTTTTGATTCTTCAATTGCCGTGACCTTCGCTCTCCATTTAGGATGTAGAGCCCTAAGAAACTTCCTTACGTAGTTCTTACTAGAATAACCTTCATCAAGAGCTTTAAGACTAGACATATAGTATTAAATCTAGCAAAAGCATTATCTATAGATTCGTCTTCGGAAATGACGAATTGTTCATATTGTTGGACCAAAAGGTCGATCTTATTATCTTTGACTTGACTATTACCTTGATGGGTGATTAACAAGGTTTTCCAAAAAAATTTTGATGTATTACACATGAAAATGTGTTCATATTCTTTTCTAGGCAAAGCGTTGTAAGAATCAATTTTTGGCTTTAATAATTTTGGCAAGCCTTTTTCTTAAGATCATCCGTTTGTTTTTCAAAAGTGATAACCTCATCAAGTTTGTTTTTCGGATTTTAATAAATAGGTTAAAAATCACCATTGGTAATACATGTCGAAAGATCATAATCTTTTGATTTTAACATATGTCTCGAATCTATTTTTTTCTAAATAAATAAAACCTAGCGCTTTCAAAAGTGGTGGTCTTTGCATAGATTGCCCTTCAAGAATTTATCGGAAATCCTGTAATCGATCCAAGCTTTAAAATACAATATATTTTAAAAATCTTGAGTGACCTTGCTCCTGATACCAATTGTAGAAACTAGAAGGGGGGGGGGGGGGTTGAATATTTTTACCGGTTAATTAGCGTTTTAAAAGTTTGCTTATGAAAAAGTTTGATTCTAATGGAATGTCAAGTCAACCAACAATAAAATCACAACTAAACAATCAATTAGTTGCAAGTAATAAGTAAAGAGATAAAGAAAGAAACGATCAAACCAAGACACCGAGATTTATAGTGGTTCGGCAACGAAGCACCTCTTCGTTCCTACTCCACTCCCCGAGCACTCCACTCGAGATTTCACTATGTCAACAAGCTCCCTTTAGGCGGAGAAAACCGTTTACACGTCGCTTACTTTCTTTTCCGACACTAAGCTAGATGTCGAGTCCTAATCTTAGCTAGAACCAATCTAAGACTTCACTAAGTCTTCAAACACTCACAAGATCTACACTCTTGGATTGACACACAATCCAAATCACACCAATATACAATCTACACACTTGGATCTACACTTGATCCAATTAATACAACAACACAAAATAAATCTAATGAATTGTTTGTGATCTTTAAAGAAGAGATGAGAGAAAGATCACTTGATAACAATTCGTATGTAAAGAATACATTGTTCATCTCTTGGCACTTGATTAAAGAGTGAAGAAGGGAGGAAAGAAAGATTAATCCTTGAAACAAAATCAAGGTAGATTAGTGATCAAGGATGTAGTTTTATAAGAAAGCAAGAAGAGATGAAACTAATCTGATAAATTTTGGCAAGAGGAAGTCTGATTTTGAAATGGGTGGCCCAGTATTTATAAGGGACAAAAAAGTAGCCGTTGCTGGTGGCGGTCCCGGCGGCCTTATTATGAGGTGGTCGCCCTGCCCTATAAGAAGGGCTGCCACTAGACTCCGCTCCCTTTTTTGACAATTTGTGGGTGAAAGTTTGTATCTTTTCTGGAACTTCTAATTTGGGAGGAAAATTTTGAAATTCAAAATTTTATGTATTTAATAAAACAATCTTTTAACTTAATAAATAATATGTTTTTATATTTTTCATATTTTTTTTTGGAATTATACGATTTAAGAAAAAAATATTTCCTTGATCACTAACATGTTTAATGATTGTTTATCCATACCTTAAGTGATTAATCATAGGAAATAGAATTTTAAAGATTTTAATTTATAAACAGATTTCATTTATCGTAAACGTTTTCACATTTTGTTATTATCAAAACATTGAGAGGTCGAAAAATATAAATACCGTTTTTGGACATTATTTGTATTAACAACAGTAAAACACAGTTTTTATTAGTTTTTTTTTGTATTTTTGACAGTTTAATACTTTGGACTTGTTAAACTTTATACAGTATGTTTTATTCCGCACTTTTCGTTTTACAGTCATATATTATAAAAAAATAAGAAAAAAAAATCAAAAAATACAAATGGTGTTTTAAGAAGTTATTTATAACCCACCCGTCTTTATAAACCTACATTCAACATTTCTTCTAAAAAAAGGGGTAGATTATAAAGACCCTTTTTAAAAAGCCATTCGTATCCCTTTAGTTTTTCGATTTTTTTCATTTTTTTTTACAATATTGTTTATATTATAAAACAGTGAAACGCAGAATGCAGAAAAAAAATATAAAGTTAACAAGTCAAAAATATTAAACTATCAAAAAGTACGAAACATATGCTGATAAAAAACTGTATTGAACTGTAAACGAAGAACAAAAATACGATATAAATTGCTAAAAGTACAAAATATAGTGGGCTAAAGGTACTAACACTAGAAAAAAAAAGTAAAGTAGTAAAACGTATAAAAGCACGCTATCGTGTATTATGGGTTGTCATTTTGACATCTGGCAAGTTTCTTTTGTTCAGAGATTGACCAATTATTGCATAGTGTTTGTATTCGGTACGGGTGTGCACGGTTCGGTTTGGGTTGGTTTTTGGCTAAAACCAAAACCGAATAGAAATATTCGGTTTTTATAAAACCAGAAACCGAAACTGCTCGGTTTTTGGCGGTTCGATTTTTTCGGTTTCTCTGCTTTTGCGGTTCGGTTTTTCGATTTTTTCGATTTCAAACCGTTTATATTTAGTTGTGAAAATTTATATTAATAAACTTGTTTTACGTAAAAAATTTGATATATATTTTTTTTTACATATGAGCCTAATAATGTTTACATAAATTTCTACATTTATACACATATAAATGAGAGACACACACAATAATGTGAAAATATACATAGTATAATCATTGTCATATATGTAACGATAGAGTTAAGATCAACACAGACCCATAATTTGTCATATATCCAATGAATCAATCTCAACCACTATTTTTTATCACAAATAAATAAATCCACTTTCCACCTCTTTTTTTAAAAATTAAAATATCCATAAAACGGTAAATCGCCACACGACAAAAAATAAACCATCGCGACGAGTATTTTTTTATCTTTCAGTAGACGGGTGACACGATATACTTTCGAGGAACTTTTTTTTGATTTTTTTTTCAGTCACGAATTGCGAAAATCATATATGATTCGTATAACAATCATATAAGATTCGTATAATGATCATATAACATTCATAAAATCATATAATGAATTCATAAAATCATATATGATTTGTGATTCCGCCGAACTTTTTTTCAATTTTGTTTCAGTCACGAATTGCGAAAATCATATATGATTCGTATGACGAATCATATATGATTTAATAAAATCATATATGATTTCATAAAATCATATATGATTTCATAAATCATATATGATTTCATAAAATCGTATATGACTTCATAAAATCATAAAAAAAAGTTCGTCGAAAGTATATAGTGTCGCCCCTCTATAGAAAGATAATTTAATTCTCGTCGCGATGGTATATTTTGTTTTGCGTAACGATTAACGGTGTGTGAGATATTTAATTTTTAAAAAAGAGGTGAAAAGTGGGTTTTTTTATTTTTGATGAAAAAATGAGTGGCTATGATTGGTTCATTGGGTCTATGACAAATGTTGGGTCTATATTGAACTTTTGGCACTAAAACTATGTCTATGGATCTCTTTATATAATAGAGTCCATAAGACTTACAAAGGAAATCTATTTGAATTAGGAAACTTGTCAATTAGTATTAACTTTAGTCTTCTGTTTGACTAATCAGCATTAACTTCAGTCTTCTGTTTGAATTAAGAAACTAATAAATCATCATTAATCTCCAACATTAATGTTTGACTAATCTTTATTTTCAACATTAATCTTGATCTTGTTTCCTTCTTTAGCATATCTTGTAGAATTCTCCATCTTTTGTAGAATTCCATAATGTCAAATTAGTCCCTCTTGTTTCATTCTTTTGTTCTTTTGTCTCATCAAATCTTTAATTCCCAACATTTCTACACTAGAATTAGATTCACAAGAGGCAGTATAACTGGTTTTAGCATCAGATTTACTAGTTTTAGACTGTTTTGGACCATATGTAAACTTTGACTCATCTATTCCAAAATCAGACTTAGAGGGCATGTAGATTCTAGTCATTAGAGGGGGAACTACATGCATTCCTTTAACTTATGAAAATCTATCATTCACAGGACTATCTTTTACATCACTAGACCGACTGTCAAACATACTTTTAAGAACTTCTTTTTCATAACTTAAGACACCTTTATGTATTTAATTTCCATACCCAAGCTCAGATTTGTCCCTAGTACTCATCTGACTATTTAGCAGTTTATTAAGGCCTTTAAAAGAACTTTGAAAATTTTCTAGTTTGGTTTTAACTCTTCCTTTTCTTTTACAGCTTCTGCTAATAGTTTTTAATGATATGTGAGCACATTAGTTTTATCATTTAAATCAATTTTCATAAACCTAATTTTTTCTTCATAAATAAGTTGATTTTGTTGATGACAGACCAATTGAGCTTCTACCTTTTTTAAAGCATGAGTATAGGCTTGAATTTCTATACTAGCACCAAGTTGTTCCCTTTGTTCATCATATAAATTCTTAAGCTTAGCATAAGATTCCTTACATTCTTTTCAACAAGATGTTACCTCAGTGTTCAAGCCCGAGTTGCTGTGAGCCATTAAAGCAAAGTTCTCTTGTTCATCTTCTGCATGACCAGTCCAATCAACACCATCCCATCAAGAGTTACTAAAGCTTTAGGTTCCTCCTGTTTTCCAGATCTCCTCCCATTGTCTTTTGCTTTATATCCAGTGTTCCATGCATCTCTCCTTCTGCTTTCTTGATTTCCTTTTGATCTACACTCTCTAGCAAAGTGCCCTGTGTTATGGCAATTAAAGCACTCAACCTTGGTCTTGTCAAAGCCAACTGGATCCTTGGCATTAAACTGCAGCCTTCTCCCTGTCTTCTTGTAAAATTTCTTCAATCTCATGGAAATCATGGCCACTTGCCATTTTAAATCCATCTCTTCTAAATCAAACTCATCAACCTATTCAAGATCTTCATGATCCAATTGTGGACCACTTGATTGATTAGCAAAGAAAGAGTACTTGAGTTCATCAGTGTATGATGAAGATCCTTCCTTTTGTGAGTTATGGCCAGAAGAAGTAGAAACACCATAAGCAGTACTAACATCATTAGTATTGTATGTGCTTTCAGAAGAAACAAATGCCACATTCTGTATGCTGGAAGATGATGCAGTAGAGCCTTTAATATCAGACTCAAAGACTATAAGATTATTATAGAGATCATCAAAACTAAGAGTATCTACTCCTGGCTTGGTCCTCATTATCAAGGATACTTAGGACCAGGAAGTAGGTAAAGACCTAAGAAACTTCTGATTGGCATCTTCAGTGGAGACACCTGTACCATGAATCTCAAGTTGACTTAGAAGACTCTGAAATCTGTCATACCCTTTGTGCAATCCTTCTAAGTTGGATACAGAAAAGCTTTCAAATTGTTGCTTGAGAATGTATTTATGCATCTTCTTAGATTCATCATTGCCACCAAATTTGAATTTGATAGCTTCCCATATTTCTTTAGCATCAGTAATTTTGTGAAATTTTGCTAAATGGTCTTCTGGTATAGACATGAGCAAGGCAGTCCTTGCTTTTCTTTCTCTTTCTCTAGCCAAAATCTCTTCAGCACTTTTAAGAGGCAAAACCCTTATTTGTCTATTTGTATCTGTTGAGACTTGTACGGGACCATTTCCCTTTTGTATGACTTCCCATATAGGATAATCTGTATGCCCCAAGTAATGTTCCATTTTCCTTATAACGATATCATATTGATTAGATATAACGGATCATATATGATTTCAATAAAATATATATGATTTCATACAATTCATATATGATTTGTGATTCGACAAACTTTTTTCAATTTTGTTCTCAGTCATAAGAGAATTTACGAAAATATAATGTTTCGTCATACGAATCATATATGATATCGTATACACGATATCATATATGCATTTCAATAAAATCATATATTGATTTCATAAAATCATATATGATTACAATAAAATCCGTATATGACTTCATAAAATCATAAAAAAAAAAGTTGTTCGAAAAGTATATAGTGTCGCCCTTCTATAGAAAGATATTTAAATTCTCGTCGCAGATCGGTATATTTTGTTTTGCGTAACGATTACACGGTGTGTGAGATATTTAATTTTTAATAGACGGTGAAAGTGGTTTTTTTATTCTTTGATGAAAAAATGATGGCTATGATTGGTTATTGGGTCTATGACAAATTGTTGGGTCTTATATTGAACTTTTGGACTATAAACTATGGGTCTATGGTTCTCCTTTTTTATAAAAGAGTCTCATAGACTCCCCCCCCCTTACAAAGGGGAATCTATTTGCTTAAGGAAACTTGTCAATTAGTATTAAACTTAGTCTTTGTTTGATAATCAAGCATTAACTTCAGTCGTCTGTTTGAATAAGAAACTAATATATCACTCATTAATCTCCAACATTATATGTTTGACATAATCTTTATTTCAACTTAATCTTGATCTTGTTTCCTTCTTTAGCATACTCCTTGTTAGAATCTTCCATCTTTTGTAGAACTTCCAAATGTCAAATTAGTCCCTCTCTTGTTTCATTCTTTTGTTTCTTTGTCTAAATCAAATCTTTAATTCCCAACATTTCTACACTAGAATTAGATTCACAAGAGGCAGTATAACTGGTTTTAGCATCAGATTTACTAGTTTTAGACTGTTTTGGACCATATGTAAACTTTGATCAATTCTATTCTCAACAATCAGACCTTAGTGGGCATGTAGAGATTCTAGTAATCTAGAAGGCGGGAATACATGCATTCCTTTAACTTATGAAAATCTATCATTCACTAGGACTATCTTCTGACATCACTATGACCGACTGCAAACATACTTTTAAGAAATTCTTTTCATAAACTTAAGACACCTTTATGTATTTAATTTCCTATAACCTCAAGTCTCAGATTTGTCCTAGTATCATCTGACTATTTAGCAGTTTATAAGGCCTTTTTAAAGAACTTTGAAATTTTAGTTTGGTTATATTTTTTAACTCTTCTTTTCATTTATACTGCTTCTGCTAATCTGTTTTTGTAATGATATGTGAGCACATTAGTTTTTATCATTAAATCAAATTTTCACTAAAACTAATTTTTTCTTCATAAATAACGTTGATTTTGTTGATGACAGACCCAATTGGAGATTCTACTTTTTTAAAGCATTGAGTATAGGCTTTGAATTAGCTATACTAGACACCAATTTGTTCCTTTGTTATCTATAAATTCTTAAGCTTAGCATAAGATTCCTTACATTCTTTTCAACAAGATGTTACCTCAGTGTTCAAGCCCGAGTTGCTGTGAGCCATTAAAGCAAAGTTCTCTTGTTCATCTTCTGCATGACCAGTCCAATCAACACCAATCCATCAAAGACTGTTACTAATCTTTAGGTTCCTCATGTTTTTTCCAGATTCTCCTCCCATTTGTCTTTTGGCTTTTATATCTGTGTTCCCTGCATCTCTCCTTCTGCTTTCTTGATTTCCTTTTGATCTGCACTCTCTAGCAAAGTGCCCTGTGTTATGGCAATTGAAGCACTCAACCTTGGTCTTGTCAAAGCCAACTGGTTCCTTGGCATCAAACTGCAGCCTTCTACACTGTTCTTCTTGGTAAAATTTCCTTCCTCTCAGGAAATCATGGCCATTGGCCATTTTAAATCAATCTCTTCTAAATCAAATACTCAATCACCTATTCACGATCTTCATGTCCAAATGTGGACCTACTTGATTTGTATTAGCAAAGAAAGAGTACTTGAGTTCATCAGTGTATGATGAAGATCCTTCCTTTTGTGAGTTATGGCCAGAAGAGAGTAGAAACAACAATAAGCAGTACGAACATCTATAGGTATTGTATGTGCTTTCAAGAAGAAACACAATGCCACATTCCTGTATGTCTCGGAGATGATGCTAGTAGAGCCTTTTAATATCAGACTCAAAGACTATAAGATTATATATAGAGATAATTCAAATAAGAGTATCATACTCTGAGCTTGGTCCTCTTTATCAAGGATATTAGGACCAAGGGAAGTAGGTAAAGACCTAGAGAAACTTCTGTATTGGCATTACAGTGGGTCACCTGTACCAATGAATCTATAGTTGACTAGAAGGGAACTATGAAAGCTGTCATCCTTTGTTGCATCTTTTTCTAAGTTGGAGTACAGAAAGCTTTCAAATTGTTGCTTGAGAATGTATTTATGCATCTTCTTAGATTCATCATTGCCACCAAATTTGAATTTGATAGCTTCCCATATTTCTTTAGCATCAGTAATTTTGTGAAATTTTGCTAAATGGTCTTCTGGTATAGACATGAGCAGGGCAGTCCTTGCTTTTCTTTCTATTTCTCTAGCAAATAATCTCCTTCTAGCACTTTTAAAGAGGCAAAACCCATTTTTGTCTCTTTTGTATGTTGTTGACTTGTAACGGGGACCATTTCCCTTTTTGTTGACTCTCCATTGGATAATCTGTATGCCCCAAGTAATGTTCCATTTCATGGCCCATATGTCATACTCACCTTTCTTTAGAATAAGGAGTTTAATAGTTGACAGAGTATGAGGGGCTTGTTGTTTAGGTGTAACTGGGTCGGTGGTGTGGATTTATCACTGAAATTTATATTCTATGCATTGGAATATATTGAAAGGTAAAGGTTTAATAACCGGATCATATTTTGAATTCTTCTTTATACCCAGACAGTTTCTCTACAAGCTCTAATACCACCTTTGATGATCCCAATTGAATTGATCTTTTAGCCTGGTTAAGGCGTTGGTAGCTAATCTTTGTGGATAGAATCCAAATAAATACAAGAGCAAAAAATGGGACTCATGAAAAATATAAGTTATGCGGAAATCTAACTTATACTGCTAAGAAGAACAATGATAAAACAAAACATTTGATTACTATTAATCTGCTAGGTTTACTAGATTAATAACTATGAATTATTTGTAAAAATTGTATATCTAATAGTGTCGTAGGGTTCCTTTTATACACAAGGGAAACCTAATGGGCTTACAAAAAAGCGTTATAGTGATCTGCATAATCTATTCCTAATATATCTCATGCATACACTCTAAGCAGTTCTATCTATATATGGCTAGCTGTACTTACCCTAACTACTAACCAGTAACTAACCTCTAATACCATTAGTTTAACACATATATACTAGCAGTACATTAACTTATTTATAAGAAAGTACTAACCTACTTAGTCTATTTTCTTGAAATCTTTAGCTTTCCTTCCACCAGCAGCTGTCAAGCAGTTAGTAAGTAGAACTATCAGTAAGTAACAAGAGTTAGTATCTTAAACAATTGCATTTTGCGTTTGTTGCAGATATTGTTCACAAGAAATGATATTACTATCACTTGTTATTTCATTATCTAGAACATAATCAATAAGTGATTGTTCAAAATACTATGTATCTTGCAAACTTTGATTAAGCATATCATCATTTTGATAAGTGTCATGTTGTGTTACCTCAGAGAGGACGTCTAAACCGTAACTAGAAAGATTGGCCATTAGAACCATTTTTGCTGAAGAGATATCATCACAGTCAGAATCATAAGCATCTAGATCATCAGTCTGGAAAGCATCATTCTATGGAATGGTTGTCTAAATGGATTGACCATCTGGAATTCTTGGATCTACTAGAAATGCCAACTGTTCCTCATCCAATTCCTAACTAGATTCCTGTGCCTGAACCAGCAACATCTTTTCTTTGAACCATGCAGAATTCCTTGGCCTCTTAGGCTGAGTGCACTGCCTTGCCATATGCCATTCCCCCTGACAATTGTAGCACTTAACAACCCTTGCCTGACCTGCAAAATTATTCCCCTTAGAGCTTGTAGCATTTCCCTTATTCCCCGTACCAGCAAAACTCTGACTTTGTCGCCTTTGAACTTGTTGAACAATAACCCTGCCATTTTGAATGGTAGCTTGGTTTCTTGGATTGGAAGATGTTTTGAGTTGGTTGTTGGTTGAAGGAAAACGTGATGCCATTACATTTGACATAAATGCCATTGCTTTGTTTAAACAAGCAATTGGATCACCTCTTGGTAGAAATGATGGAACAACAAGTCCTGAGTCTAATTAAGGAAACTCAGCTTGTGGTTGTTGTAAAATTAGAGGGGCATCATATGCATTTTGAGGAACTGATGGTGGTGTATGATTGAGTGGGTTTCTAAAATTCATGTTGGTATTGTTGTGGATGATGAGGTGCTTCATAAGTTAGTAAGTATGGTTGAGAAGAATGGACTTGTTGATGAGTTGATAAGAGCTGTTGTGGATACTGAGAATAATTCGTCTGAGTCTGATGGTTAGCAACTAATGTAAGTGGATCTAAATATTTTTCACGCAGTAGTCGTGCTTCATTTGCATGTCCCTCATGTTGACTTAGATATGCATACAACTGATCATAATTAGTAGTATACAAGTTCTTTGCTAGTTTGACATCAGTCACAAACTTGCTCCATTCAGGTTGAAGAGCGTTCAGAAACTTTGTATTCACCTAGACTTGCTGCATTGTCATGCTAATTGTGTGCATATCATTGATGAGTTGAGCAAATCGCCAATAGTAGTTATAAAGAGATTCACCCTTGATTGATGTAAACTTATCAAACTCATTGTACAACTTACATTCACATTCTTGATATGACAATTCAGTGCCTTACATGAGTAAGTTGCTATATATCAGATTTCTTTAGCCGCCTTACATGAATAGAAATCTGGTGGAAGACCTTGAAGAATAATGTTAATTGCTTGAACATCACAGTCATCTTGAAGTTGTTCTTGTTCAGTGAGCTTTGCATATTTCTTTGGTCGAATTACACAATCTTCTTTAATAGTTGGATAGACAAGAGGTCCATTATCAATAGATTCAAGCATCATTCTACCATTTTTCTTTCCTTTGATGTATAGCAACATAAAAATCTGCCATGAGTTATACATTGACTTGTCAAGCATAGGAGATGGTTCTCAGCATCAGCAACTATCATGTGTTCAGCTAATGTTGTCATTGTTAATGTTGTTATATGAAAAGATTTGATGGATCGATTCAGTGATTAATGAGAATTATGTTAAATTGTGTTTAATTGATGTTGTTTTAAGTGTACTTGATGGTGTGTTTATTAATAATTAAGTCCTTGTTGTTGTTTGGTTCTTCAGTCAAATTGCACTTTTGGATCAGTCAAAATACTAAAGTTGACTACGTCAAAGTACGATGAGTTGAGGTCAAATGGCAGATATTGACTAGGTGAAACTTGGAGAACTTAGGTCAAAATGCGGAAATTTACTAAGTCAAACTTGAATCAAAATGCATAAGCAATATGATCAAACCGCAAGTATTGTATTTTAAACCGTAACTTTTGTAGGTATTTAAACCGCAACTTGTAAATGATCAAACCGCAACTTTCGTTGTCAAACCGCAGCTTTGAAGGATCAAACCGCGACTTTTGTTGTCAAACCGCAACTTCCAAAGTATCAAACCGAGACTTTTTGTGGATCAAACCGTGACTTTCCTGGTCAAACCCTGACTTTTGCCAAACTGCTACTACGAGACCCAAAACATAAAATCACCTAAAAAACACAATTTTTGACGTTTTTTCTTGAAACTTTTTGCAAAACTAACTATGTTTAGCCTATTTCTAGTATAAAAACATAAACTTTAACATTTTAAACACTAAAATCTATTGTTTTATTATTTTTGAGTATAGATAGATTTGAACATAATTTTTCCAAGTTTTTCAAGATTAAACGCACACAAAACTACATATAATCACCCCATGGAGTATGATACCAATTGTAGATTATCAATAACACACAAAAATGAAGTATACGGCTAGGATTCTAAAGAGAGAAAGAGATGGAAGGCTTTTCTAGAGAGAGAAACAATGTAATATTAGATTATGAGAAAAACCAACACCTTCTCCATGGAAGGAAAGGGTTTATATACTTCTTACAACCATGGTTGGGGCGTGTGACCCATGGATAGTCCATGGGTTGGCCCGTTTACTTTTTTTAACTTAATAAAACATTTACTATGAGCTATGACTTAATATATTGGAAGTGACCAAGACTTTTCTGTATTTCTAAGAAAATGTAATCACTTCTATGTAACCCAGTCTACTACATGATATACAAGTAATCACAGATGGTCACTTCTATGTAGAGACGCCCTATTCTTCACTAAATACCCCTTGGTACTAACGGAATTATCCTAGAATGTAACCGTGAACCAAGCCTAATGCTAAACCATGATTAAAAATCAAAACATAAAATTTGTGTGTACTTGGCCATTTTGGCCGTGGGTTTTTCAACAAGATGAGGGGGAAGAAAAGCTTGGGCTTTTATAGGAATGACCGCTTCGTGACTATTAGACCGGAGGGGTGTATGGATGCCTCCCCCCCATAATGATCTGTTAACAGGGGGGGATGCAAAAATACTCTTTACGTCGGCGGCTAAACTACCTCTGATTCAGGGGGTGCACGACGGAGAGTTACGGTTGGCGCGGACGTGACTCTTTGGCCGTGGGTTTTTCAACAAGATGAGGGGGAAGAAAAGCTTGGGCTTTTATAGGAGAGTCTTGACTTGGAGAGGGGTGTTTCGTCCGCGAGTGTTTAGCAAAATAATATATGTGTCTGAGTGTGTTTTCCTTCTTACTTAATTTGTGCTCATCCAGATATAAAGTGTGAAATAATAAAAATAAATAAAGAAGAAAACAAACGAAGATGGAAGCGACGAGCTTGACAATGTCAAGATGGATGATTGTTAGCGTATGATGAATATCATCCACGAAATTATGTAGCTCTTCTCGTTCATTGCGAATGTTCATAGAACAATCACACGACGAGGTAAGAGGTTGTCTTAAAGGTGGTAGCGGAAATGGTGGCTGAAAGAAATTAGCCATCTATATGGTTGTAGAGGCATGATTGAGTGAGAAGGTAGAGGTGTGATTTAGTGAAATGAATTAGAAATGAAGAATGAGTGAGAATGTAAAGATATGAGTGAGACTTGATTTAGAACTTAAGGATGACTTCAAGTGATGATTTAAGATCACTACACGCCGGTAGGTGATCATAATTTCCTGAAAGACAAAGAAATTTTTTGTTGAAGAGAAAAGAAGAGCGTTTTAAATTATGTTGTTAAAAGGCTTGAATATGAATTTTTGAATATGGCCTTTAACGTTTGCGATCATAAGTTAAAATTACTTGAATATTTTGGATGAAATATTTAAGTTGTCAAACCTACTTGGTGGAGTGTTAGATTTGTATCTAACATTTCCTTGACAAAAGAGTGAATTGTTTGAAAGAAATCGAGAAGATGATTAAGGGAATGTGTGAATGAAGACTCTAGGAGATTTAAGACCATTTTACGACTCTTTTGACTTTTTAGATTTGTGACACGGACGCGAAGAAAAATATTCTAGTGTGAGAAAACATATACCTAGATGCATAAGACACATAGATTTAAGCATGCAAATTTATCTATGCATGCATCAACACAATAATCAACGAGATTAATGTGCAAGACTATATGACATCTAAAAGTTAATCGTTATACATCAAGCTGACATAGTGTAGGTGCACAATTAACACGTAAGTCATGTAAGATGAGGCATACAAAAATAATCTTAAAAGTAATCGTCATGTAAAACACGTTAGCATTTAACATTTAAGAGCATGTATTATTTAGATAAACTAAGAGATATTTTATCTTAATTGCTAGAAAAAGACAGAATCCTTTACATTAGACATGCATTCAATAGCTAAGCAAATAAATGTTGAGCATCAAGATAATCATGAAGGCATATAATTGCATTACATGGGAGCAATTTATCATCTTAAAACTTCTAAGCACATATGTGAGGTGCAAGTAGTCTAGATTGACTAAGAAAAATCCTAATTTTCTACTTGTTTAGTATGCACTTCTAATGAGATACAAAGTCCATCAATGTAGACTATCATTAGGCATATTTAGGAAGAACCATTTAATCAAATTAGAGAATGAATATGAGACTATCACTAGTGGTGCTCAATCCAGGCTAAACACAACCATTTTTACGGGTGATACCACAAACCCAACTTCACTCCTGGAAGAAATTCAACCATTAGGTCAAATAGGTTCTCCAGTAGTCATTCTCATGTTAGACAAAATAGAATTCCTACATTTGCCTATTGAAGTATAGCAAAGATAAAATTTGTATTGTCTTTTAATAATGGGCCTAATATGACTCAACTAACATGCTTTATTCTGATTCACATAATCCTAACTAAGATGTGTGGAATTATAGGGTTAAATAAGAAAGAAAGTAAGTTGTTGTAAGTTTAAGAAAGAATGATTCATCTAGGACCTATGAGTATGCTTAAGAGTGACAATGTTTAATGTACTATATTGAGAGTGTTTAAAGAATGCACATTTGCATGTCTTTTAAGAAAGAAAATCCAATTAACGTTACTTACCTTAATAGATCTTGTGAATGGTTTTTTTGTAGAAATAATGATGATTTACTAAAGGTTAGTTACATGTATGTTGGACTTTTAAACAAGATACTGACAAAAGGAAGATGTTTAAATCTGATGTCATAGGGCGGATCTACCTAAACTGAAGATGGATCTAGGACATAGGATCCATCGACCCGTAGAGGTGCCAAATTTAGGCAAGGATCATTTTCTTATTATTTTGGGAGATGGTGTTGACATTAGGTTATTAGGAGAAGCTTAAATAAGTTATAAGGGTTCTCGGTTTGAATTTTTGGAAATGACATCCAAGTCTTGCTTATCAAGTTGGAGTACTTATGAGTTTCCCTATGGAAATTTATAAGTCGTCAATCCTACTTAAAGTGTGTTAAGTTTAGCATGCATAATTTAACCATAGCTAATAAAACAAACATTTGAACACTTAGACTCAATGAAACATCTTCATTACAAGTGTGAGTTGCAATTCGATTAATCTTCTTATTGTCTTGCAATCGATTTTGTGATTTCATGTAATAACCGAGGATGGTTAAACATGTAGATTCGGAAAAATATCTATCGTTATTTTATTGATATTTCCGTGATCTAGATAAATTTTAATTTCGATTTCATGTTCATATTCTAATTTTGTAATCAGATTGAATAGTGAGATTGATTATCGTTTGAATAATAATCATCTTCATATTCGAAATCCTCTTACGATCACTTCTTGAACGAAAGTAAAATAATGGTTTGTGGAATATGTTTAATTATTCCTAGTCCTAATATTATATGGTTAAAGGGTTCACTTTTGGTGAAAAAGAAATATTATGCTTCTTTGGTAAGTAAGAAAAAGTTTTGACGAGAAGAGAATTCGAGTTTTGATTCGTGCTTTTGAATTGTTTGAGCAAAGTTACATATGTTGTGCATTTGCTCATGTTTGGCTTTTTAGAAATGATGACTTTACCAAGTGCATTGCAAGGTAAATTACTTGAATATTTTAGACAAAACATTCAAGTCGTCAATCCTACTTCATTGTGTATTTTATGTATATATTGGTTAAATATTTGGAACACAACTATCAGACAAGTAGACACAATATGACATCATTGTCACAAGTGTGAGTTATGATCTGATGCATATTCTTTTCGTCTTTAAAGAGGTTGTCGTTATTTTCATATCAATTGAGTTATATCTCTTGTTACATTTTGATATAATCTTAAAGCTAGACAAATAAGAATCCGATTTCATATCCATACTCGAAAACTTGTCAATTAGATTCAATAATAATATCAATCATAATTTGACTAATGAGTCGATATATATTCGAAATCTTTCTAGACCCTCACGGACACTCTTTTAAAGAAAACAAATAAATATTTTCATAGTGTGTTTCATTAAACCTAAGACTAGTTTAAGTGCGAGGTTGATGAATAATGACAAGTTAATTTCTTACTTCAAGATTGTCATATATTTTGTTTGTGCGAAAAACTATTTGTTGTTATGTATAGTATGCATAGTTTTTGACATTTTATGAGTATATAAATGATTTTCCTAACCATTTTTATACAACACACATCTTTTGTAAGATACTATATGTTTATTAAAGGAATATAATTATGTGTGAATGTTAGAACAATGCAAGCATAAGCAAAAGCTTTTAAAAATAACATTTTATTTTACTTATATTACTATGTATTACCGATCTTTCTTTGTTATTTAACCTCTTAGGTAAAACAAGGCAAGACGATGAAAGATTTACATATTTGTTGGAAAGAGAGTTAATAGAGTTGGAAATATTCTAGTACGGCTTTAAACTTTCTCTTATTAAAAGATATTTATGCATGAAAATGTTTTTCAACATACTTGACAAACTATTGAACTCTCATTTCTAAGTAGGTTACCACACTCGAAGTAATTTAAAAGATGTTTATGTAACATTTGTAATATAGTGATCTATGCCTATATGCAATACACAAACAATTTTGCAACTTAATGCAAAAGATCTAGCGTAATTCCTATCAGGCATAATCCGGAAAACTAGTGACAAACAAATAGCGTACATGGCATGGATACGCGTATGAGTGGTTTTACTACAAATAGCAAAGATCACTTAATAGTGTCTGTTAACAATATTAAGACATATGGACACACATAATCATTTAGCATAACGCATAAAACTATTCTTCGTCGTTTTGTGTATTAGATACAACAATGTATACTTAGTTTGATTTTATCTAAAAATAAAACAGTTTTCTCCCCATTTCAAAAATTAATCAAGATCAATATTTTCAACAGATAAATACAAAATTTTTCAAATATTCACCGACTAGAAATGCCCGACTTGAAAGAAAAGGCAAAATACAAGTTTTACGTTGAAACGAAACACAAATTTTTGACCACTATGTAGTATTTTGCATTTTTGACTTACATAAGTTTGTAATTAAGACTTGGAAGTATTTTTAAATGAAAGTAGACTTAATTACCTTTAAAATGGCAGGTGGCACGACTCCTACGGACTTACGGTTGATTTTATATGAATTTTCTAAGTTGATCAAATTCTGAAGACACTGACAGACGGTCCCATATATATTAGGGACCGTCTGACACATTTAAAGGACCGTCACAAGTACTCAAAAAACACGTTTTTTGTACAAATTCATTTGTTTACTTAACAGAAGGACGTGAAACTTTAAAAAGTTATCCCCGCACATAAAATGTGTGTTTTAGACGTCATTTCTACTCTTACGACTTAGAAAAACATATATTGACATTTCCAAACTCTTTTGAGAGGATTTTCCTTCAAGCTATTATACGAAGTATATCTAACAACAAAATTAATACGAATTAAGCAAAAAAAACACTTTTCATATTTAATCTCTCTTAATGGGTAATTTGATACATGGATCGTACTCTATTTAAAAAACCATTTGTTTTGAAAATTAGAGCGACGTGGCTCCTGATACCAATTGTATAATACGTAGAGGGGGGAGAATACGTTTCCATTTAAAAACTTTAAATCTTTCGTATCAAATCCCCAATCAAGTTAGACGCAATATGAGAAGTGTCGATAATAGATTTACAATAACTAGCTCATATCATAACAATACAAGTACAACCACAATATTAACTACAAAGTACTACACAATCAAAATTAACACAATATACGCAACAATCCACACATTCATGAACACAATGCAAATATAAAAGTAAAGCGATAAATGTAAATATATAAGTAAAGCGAAAGGTAAAAGAAAATGCAAACCGTACATGGTGATTTATAGTGGTTCGGTCACGAAGCTCCTCTTCACCCTACTCCACTCCCTGAGTATCAAACTCAAGAGTTACTTCACTAGTCAACGAGCTCCTTTTACGGCAGAGAAAACCTTACATCGTTTCTTACATTATTTTTTGACACTAAGCTAAATGTCGAGTCCTTCTTCGGGTACAACCTAACTCGTTATGTTTTATGGCCCAACATAATAAACCTTGTGTTTTAAGGCCTAAACACATAAACCGCACTGCTTACATTATTTTTCGACACTAAGCTAGATGTCGAGTCCTAATCTTAGCTAGAACCAACCTACCACCCCTTTACAACTCTCGTTATGTTTTATGGCCCAACATAACAAACCTTGTGTTTTATAGCCTAAACACATAAACCATCTAACCTATAATCTATATGACAATATTACAAGATGAGATCCATGACATAGTAGTCAAATGGATACAAGTTCCTAATCTAAACATCAAGAACTTTTCTATACAACCCGATCTACTATATGACATACAAATGATCAAATGTAATCACTTTTATGTAACCCAATCTACTACATGATATACAAGTAATTAAGGATGATCACTTCTATGTAAAGACACCCTATTCTTTACTAAATACCCCTTGGTACTAGTGGAATTATCCTAGAATGTAACCATTGTCCAAGCCTAATGCTAGAACATGATTAAAAATCAAAACATAAAATTTGTGTGTACTTGGACATTTTGGCCGTGGATTTTTCAACAAGAGGAGGGGGAAGAAAAGCTTGGGCTTTTAAAGGAGAGTCTTGACTTGGAGAGGGGTGATTTGTCCAATGGATAAAAGGGTGATTGGGAAAAGCATGCACATTAATTCGATTTTGAATTCAGTAGTTTCCCTTCATCTTCTAGAAGCTTTTTGAATTCACTAGTTTCCTTCCATCTAGACTAGAAGCTTTGATTGGGCCTTAATGGGCCATAATGGGCGACCTCTATTAGGCCTTAATTGGCTAGCCCGTTTGCTAAGCCCAATCCAACTGGTGAAGCCCATGTGAGTAAGAGTCTTGGGATGTCGAGACGAGTTGATAAATGTATACTTTGGATGTTTACTTGTGGTGGATAGGGATGGTGAGATATCTGTGTGTTGAAGTATACATATACGAGTAACTTGTGAACTTTACATTATGTTTTACAAGTTATATGTTTGTCATCACCAAAACATAAAGAGAATGTATAGATTAAATATCGTAATATTTGCACTAACATCACTCACACATGTAAACAAGTTCATTTTTACATTTCACATCTTTTACGTTCACTCGACAACTCGCTATCGCGTTTTAGCGTTTATGGTTTAATACTTATACTTTTTGTGTAATTAAGTTTATACATTTATACATAATACATTTTTTGAAAAAAATAATAATAAGTTAACACTCCCCCCCTACCGTATAGGCTGGCCAACCTTCACCATACCAACACACTACCTCATTTTTCAAGAAACTTAATCATATCACTTCATTTCCTCATTTACATTTCACTCCACCCAACACACACACTTACACACATACAATATTCTCAAAAAAATTTCTCTCTTCCTTCCTCCCCTCTTTGAATCCGGCCAAACCACAACCATAATCCCACCATCACCAAAAATCCACCAAGTACAAGAAATACCTTTAAAACAACCCAAAACCACCACCACCAAGAAACTGTTGCATAAATCCATAACCACAATAAACCTCTATTTTAAAAACATAAATAACTCATTAGCAAATTCACTTGTTCAAGAAAAACGAATCACCTTAAGGTAGTTTCATGGTGCAAGACGACTTGTGTCGAATCTTGCACCAAAAGCCCTTATTTTGGTCATTTTTGTAGTTTTCAAGTACATGCATTTTTGTAGTTTTCAAGAGTGAGAACACTCAAATTATACATATTTTTATATATATTGTATTTTGGTTACTTCTATGACTTTGATACTAATCGAGTGATTTGATATCTGTTAGGTGTCCTGTAAGTAAACGAGGAAAACACGACGAAATGGAGCTAAAAAAACGGATATGAAAGCTCAGATAATGTTTCAGACCACATGTTCACTATATTGGGCCTCAACTCGATTATACGAACTCGATCGAGTTGATTCAGCGGCCACGAAAAGAGGAAAGAACATATCTACAATTGGGCTTTTTTCCAAAATGCTGAAAATGTCATATAGTAGCTCACTTACTTTTAAGTGAGATGAACTTGGCGTTCTAGGGGAAAACTAGTGACGAATACAGTGCGACGTTTTACAATCTTGAGCGAGCACTTTTTGGGCCATTACCAATGTAAAGTGAAAATTAACTCCTAAACCGATATGTTCCTTACTCTTTGATCGTGTCGTTGTTGGTGTTAATTTTATGTTTCATGTTTTAAATTAATATATTTCGGTTAACCAAAAACAACACTTTAATGGGCAGTGTACCCGGTCGGTGGGAGTTCGTGGTAAGTAGGGTGTCGACACTAAGAGCGAGGAAACACTTCCACTTATTAAACTTTAGTTTTTTTAATCTAAAGTTAGGTCTAATTCTCATGCAAAAACCTATATTAATCATAAATCTAATGGATAAGGGGATTTTCAGCCTAAGAGACTGGCACGGGTTTTATGGTGACTAAAACTAATTCAAGACACTAAAACACACGCAAGCAAATTAACAGAAGATAAAAGAGCGGTCTAGCCAAATATAAGAAAACTGTATTAACCATTATTAATCTAATCAAAATGTTGGTTTGTTTATCTAGTGAAATGATTACTTATCTCAAGGCGGCATATCATTCTTAAGATTAAGGCGGTACTTCTTCCTTAAACCTAGACACGTAGAATTCTGTCACAATTAAACGCATCCGCATAAAGCATCCTTATTTGATGATTATAATCTATCTTAGGGATTAAAGCAATGGGGATCTTGTTAAACCCTAGCTCATGGAGACTTTACCCACTTACTGCTTAATGGCAATTTATACACTAGTAGTCCACTAACCAAGCCTTTACCAATTAATCAAGAACGTACTCGTTGATCCCAAGGTCACTTGTTGGTCCAACTAAGCTCACAATCTAAGGGCAAAGATAGGTCGTTATTTGTGATCCTATTGGTCTAGATGTATAAATTACAATATGAAGAGCTATCCTGGCATCTAGATTACTTGGTCCGTATCACTAGATCCAATTAAATGATAGGTGGCATACAAAAGCACATAAACAAGTATATTGATAAACATAAACAAGCATTCAACGATAAATTAAGAAATTAAGATAAACAAACCAAACATTAAGATCTTCATAATAATGGCTAATACCCAAAGGTATTAGCCTTCAAACGTCATAATTAATACAAAATTAATGATTTAGCCAAGGTAAACTAACCGAGTTAAGGAATGATACTAAAAACTGAACGATGACAAGAGTACAAGAAATTACACGTTGTCTCCAATGGAATTAATCACGTTGCAAGACCTCTTCTGCTCTTCTTCTCCTCTAAAAATTAACTTTTGTGGTTTAGGTATCGAAAATATGATTTTAGCACACTTAAAACTCGTTTTTGAGTTTTCTATTTATAAGGTCTGAAAAAAGGTCGATACGGCGTATCGAGAGTCTTCGATACGGCGTATTAGGGATTTCTTGGAGCAGGGACTACGTTTGATATCTTCCAGAATATTTTATTTCCATATGGCTTGAATACGGCGTATTGGTCTTTCCTGGATACGGCGTATTGGTTGTCAGAACCGTAATCTTCAAATATCTTCATTTAAGCTCCAGAATGCGTGCCTTTTAGTTAACTTTCACCAAGTACTCCATAATTACTGCAATTCTCAAATGCAAACGATTAACAATTCTTTGCAATAATTATACAAAATGGGTTAATTACATAGGATAAATGATGCTATAAAAGTGACGTTATTTGATGTCATCAAGTATCCCCCACTTGAATCCTACTTATCCTCAAGTAGCCTTTAGAAGTTTATAAAAATGTATCCCTAAGGATTTTTCCGTTTAAGCATTTATTTGATCTATTACAAGTACACAACCAAACACCTCACGAAATAGGAAGATGAAAACACTCAAATCACTCAACTAATCTATGTGATAACATGTAACTAATTCGCTCAATTGCTCGGTCGTGACGAGTATTCTATCATAGGCTTGGCAAGGATACACATCTCCACCACTAGAGCTAAGGAGTAACAAGTTTATAAATGTAAAATGGGTTTTTATTATAAGGCTTAGGGTTGATCATTCTATAATCTTTCACCAAAAGTACCACACCAACAAGGCAGCTGAGACATGCATACATGGCTATAACGACGGAATAGACATGCATGCTCGATCACATCCTTATTCGCGTAAAACCCATGGTTAATGATTAGGAAAGGGAATTAAATTGTTGTTAAACAAAAATTATGAAACAAATAGACTAGGTCCAAGATATAAGTTGCTAGACACTTTTTCCCGACCATTACCATGATTAAGACACAACTATTTAAAAACGCCTTGATCATTGATAAAAAACAACAACTTGAGTTGGCGTTCCCGTAATGGTCAACTTCCTAATCATCCCAAACTTTACATACTTTTACAAGACAAGTGGCGATATCTACCACTTTATACAAAACCTTACATCTTTGACTTATGTTAGGAACACAAAAGTGTCGGTCACTTCCATAGATAACAGTCGTTAGCTCGTTAAGTAATTTTTAGAAACTTACATAGTTAGTTAGATAAAAGCCCATGGATAAACCCATGAAGCCCCAAGCCCACGATCCATTGTAAGTATATAAACACCTCTCCATTCCTTGTAGAGGTGGTTGGTTGGTTGTAATTTTTCACATAGTTAATGCATTTCTTTTCTCTTACTTTCTATCACTAGAAATACTGCTTTCCTTCCCACTTTCTCTCTCTAGTTCTTGTTGTTAAAGATTACTCATATTCTTCAATTGGTATCAAGAGCTATGGAATGATGTGTATAGTTTTTGTGTTTATTTTTTTTTGTTCATGTGTTCTTGTAAAAAAATCGTCCTTTATCTTTATTTTATTTTTCTTGTTTTTGAAGTTATTGTGTACAATAAAAGATCATTTACCTTGGTAAATTTGATCTAGTATCTTTAGGATATAGGTGTACAAGCTTTGAATCTAGAAAAATATCATTTTTGGTCATCTTTGTGTTCAAAAACTTTAGAAAGAACAAAATCTTGATTTTAAAATTTTTGGCTTAAAAACCTTAAAGTTCTCATTTTTCTTGTTCCTATAGGTTTAGTAACACTAGTTGTACAAGTATTTTTGCAAAACAACCATCAAAAAGGTATTTTTTGTGTTTTAAAATTTTTGGGTTTCAAAATAGTGTAAGTCGAATAACTGAAGTCGAACAACTGAAGTCGAACAACTGAACCGAACAACTGATTGTAGTTGAAACCGAACAACTAATTGTAGTTGAAACCGAACAACTAATTGTAGTTGAAACCGAACAACTGAGTGTAGTTGAAACCGAACAACTGAGTGTAGTTGAAACCGAACAACTGATTGTAGTTGAAACCGAACAACTAATTGTAGTTGAAACCGAACAACCTATTGTAGTTGATACCGAACAACAAGTGTTTGTTGAAACCGAACAACTCAAGTTTTTAAATTATACGGTTTATTTCTTTGACTCGTAAAATCCCGTGAAACATTAACTTGTTTTTCCCAGTTTTGTCAAGAATTGTAAAATCCCGTATAGTTTCAAGAAATTAAAACACTTAAAATACAACTTAATCAAACATAATTTCTTTCTATCATCGTTCAATCAAACATTAATCTATTAACACATAAACTTCTCAATGACGACTCTTGCTGACAAAGCGATTCTTTCGGGTGCTGACAATCATCCACCTATGTTGGAAAAGGATACGTACGATTCTTGGAAAAGCAGAATGGAGCTATACATGATAAATAGACAACATAGACGAATGATCCTTGAATCTGTTGAAAATGGTCCACTTATCTGGCCTTCAATTGAGGAAAATGGAGTGACTAGACCAAAGAAATATTCTGAGTTATCTGCTACGGAAGCAATTCAAGCTGATTGTGATATCAAGGCAACAAATATCATTCTCCAAGGATTACCACCAGAAGTCTATGCATTAGTTAGCAATCATAAAGTTTCCAAGGAACTTTGGGAAAGAATTCAACTTCTCATGCAACGAACTTCATTGACGAAACAGGAAAGTGAGTGTAAGCTTTATGATGAATTCGATAAGTTTGCTTATAAGAAGGGGGAAACACTACGTGATTTCTACTTGAGATTTTCACTACTACTCAATGACATGAATATCTACAATATGAAACTGGAACATTTTCAAGTAAACACCAAGTTTTTTATTACTCTTCCTCCCGAGTGGAGCAAATTTGTAACAGATGTCAAACTGGTTCGGGATTTGCACACAACTAACATTGATCAACTTCATTTTTAATTGGGACAACATAAATTTCATGCAAATGAGGTTCGTTTAATACATGAACAAAACTCAGATCCGCTTGCTTTGGTTGCAACCCATCAGATGACCCAGTCTCCTTATCAAACTCATCAAAACTCATAACAAAACACTCAATCTCAACCACAAATTTCACCATATCAGTCTCCACACTATGGATCACCATATCAGTCTCAACAATACTCAACTCATCAATCATCAACACCTCTTTCAATCACTTATCCATCCAACGATTATCAATCATCCGTTCACCACAACGTTTATTCTCCATCATCATCCATCCCTCAATTGGAATATGCTCCCACAGTTAACCAACAACCTGAATTTTCCCAACCAAACTTGGATCTAATTGTTCTAGTATTCCAGAAAGGTAATGATCTTATTGATGCCATCAATCACATGATGTCTTTCTTGACTGCTGTTGTCACTTCCTGCTACCTCACTACCAATAGTCAGCTAAGGAATTCGTCAAACCCTAGGAAACAAGCTACCATTAATGATGGGAGAGTGGCCTTACAACTAATTCAAGGGATACAAACTTCTTTTGCTACAGGTACTACAAGGACCTACACTCCAAGAGAAAGTGGAAGCAATTCTAGGAAACAAAGGACTGTTATTTGTTACAACTGCAAAGGGGAAGGACACATGTCCAAACAATGCACTAAACCAAAGAGAAAATGGGATGATTCGTGGTTTAAGGATAAAGTGTTGCTGGTACAAGCTCAAGCAAATGGTCAAATTCTACATGAGGGGGAACTAGCATTTTTGGCAAATTTAGGAATTGCAGAAGGTCAAGCCATACAGACTGGCATTACTCATAATGCTGCTTATCAAGCTGATGATTTGGATGCATATGACTTTGATTGTGATGAACTCAACACTGTCAAAGTTGCTCTCATGGAAAATTTATTTCATTATGGTTCAGATGCTCTCGCTGAGGTCGTCCAAATTGTTCTTTGGTATTTGGACTTCGGCTGCTCCAAGTATATGACCGGAGATCGCTCTCAGCTCACTAATTTTGTCAATATATTTTAGGTACAGTCAAATTCAGAAATGATCACGTGGCAAAGATATTGGGATATGTTGATTATCAGATTGGGAATGTTACGATATCAAGGGTTTACTACGTAGAAGGACTTGGACACAACTTATTCTCCGTTGGGCAATTCTGTGATTCAAACCTTGAAGTTGCTTTTCGCCAACACACCTGCTTCATTCGTAATCTAGAAGGTGTTGATCTATTGACTGGATCTCGAGGCAACAATCTGTATACTCTGTCTCTTGGAGATATGATGGCGTCCTCTCCTATATGTCTCTTGTCAAAGGCCTCAAAGACTAAGTCCTAGCTATGGCATCGACGTTTGTCTCATCTGAACTTTGGTGCAATCAACCATTTTGCTAGACATGGTCTTGTTCAAGGTCTCCCTAAGCAAAAGCAAGAAGAAACCCCACAAACCTAAATCTGAAGACACCAACAAAAAAAAACTCTATCTTTTGCACATGGATCTTTGTGGACTAATGCGTAGTGTTAATGGAAAGAAGTACATCCTCGTTATTGTCGATGATTACTCTCAATTTACATGGGTTAAGTGCTTAAGGTCAAAAGATGAAGCTCTAGATTTCATAATCAAGTTTCTCAAGATGATCCAAGTGAGGCTTAAAGTACTTGCCCGACGAATCAGAACAGATAATGGAACTGAATTTGTTAATCAAACTTTGCGTGAATATTATGAGAAGGTTGCCATCTCTTATGAAACATCTGTTGCTCACTCTCTACAGCAAAATGGTGTCGTTGAAGGACGTAATCGTACGCTAATTAAAGTTGCCCGCACAATGTTGATTTATGCAAAAGCTCTGTTATTCTTATGGGCAGAAGCAGTTGCTACCCAAAATCGTTCGATCGTACGTCTTTGTCACGGCAAAACACCATATGAGCTTTTACATGATAAAATTCCCGACTTATCGTTCTTCCATGTATTTGGTGCACTCTGCTATCTCACAAATGCTAGTGAGAACTTGGGTAAGTTACAACCGAAGGCTGATATTGGTATTTTCATTGGCTATGCACCCATAAAGAAAGCATTTTGAATTTACAACCGATGTACCAGACATATTATCGAAACAATTCATGTAGACTTTGATGAGCTGACTGTGATGGCTTTTGAACACAGCAGTTCAGGACTCGCGCTTCATGATATGACTTCTGCAACAATCAGTTCAGGACTCGTACCAAACCCTCCTCCCTCAACACCGTTTGTACCACCTTTGAGAAGTAATTAGGATCTTTTGTTTCAACCGCTATTTGATGAATTACTCACCCCTCCACCAAGTGTTGATCACCCAGCCCCTGAAGTCATTGCTCTAATTGATGAAGTAGTTGCTCCAGTTCCCGTTGTATTAACCGGTTCACCTTCCTCAACAACAGTTGACCAAGATGCACCATCACCTAGTAACTCACAAACAACACCCGAAACTCAATCTCCTATCCTTCCTAACGATGTTGAAGAATACAATCATGATTTAGATGTTGAACACATGAATAACGATCCGTTCTTTGGTATTACAATTCCAGATTAAGATTCTGAAGCATCTTCTTCTAATGTTATTCCTACTATTGTGCAAACTGGTGCTCCAAACTCAGAACACGTTACCAAATGGACCAAGGATCATCCTTTAGACAACATCATCGGTGAACTCGAAAGACCTGTTTCCACAAGACTCCAACTCCATGAACAAGCTTTATTTTGTTACTACGATGCCTTTCTCACATCAGTTGAACCAAAGAACTATAAAGACGCATTAACTCAAGCATGTTGGATTGAAGCAATAAAAGAGGAGTTACATCAATTCGATCGTCTTAAAGTCTGGGAACTGGTTCCACGTCCAGATAAAGTGATGATTATTACTTTAAAATGGATTTATAAGGTGAAACTTGATGAAATGGGAGGAATTCTAAAAAACAAGGCTCGCTTGGTAGCTCATGGTTACCGTCAAGAAGAGGGAATTAATTCTGAGGAATCCTTTGCTCCAGTGGCTAGACTTGATGCTATTCGAATTTTCCTCGCATATGTTGCTCACATGAATATGATCGTCTACCAAATGGATGTTAAGACGACATTCTTGAACGGCATTCTGCGCGAAGAAGTTTATGTCAGCCAACCGGACGGGTTTGTGGATCAAGACAATCCGAATCATGTGTATAAGCTTAAGAAGGCTCTCTATGGGTTGAAACAAGCTCCTCGCGCGTGGTACGATCTACTGTCGAAGTTTCTACTCTCTCAGGAATTCTCTAAAGGAACCGTGGATCCCACATTGTTCATCAGAAGACAAGGCAAAGATATTCTCCTGGTATAAATCTATGTTGATGATATAATCTTTGCGTCTACTACACCTGAATTATGTGACCAATTTTCAAAAATAATGTGTTCAAAGTTTAAGATGTCGATGATGGGCAAAATATCATTTTTCCTAGGACTACAGATTTCACAAAGTCCCAGAGGCATCTTTTTAAACCAGTCTAAATATGCTCTAGAATCATTGAAAAAATATGGTATGGAATCTAGCGACCCCGTAGATACTCCCATGGTGGAGAAATCCAAACTGGATGAAAATCCACAAGGGAAAGCCATTGACCCTACACACTATCGTGAAATGGTTAGCACCCTCATGTATCTTACAGCCAGTAGACCAGACCTAACATTTGTTGTATGCATGTGTGCCCAGTATCAAGCAAAGCATACCGAAAAGCACTTACATGGAGTAAAAATAATCTTTAAATACCTATGAGGAACCGTAAATAGGGGACTCTGGTATCCAAAGGATTCTTCTGTTGCTCTAACAGCTTATGCAGACGCTGATCACGCAGGTTGCCAAGATACTAGACGAAGTACATCTGAAAGTATGCAATTATTGGGAGACAGACTTGTTAGTTGGTCATCAAAAAGGCAGAAAAGCATTGCGATATCCAGTAAGGAAGCTGAATATATAGCCTTGTCTGGCTGTTGTGCTCAAGTCCTTTGGATGAGATCACAGTTTACCGACTATGGTCTTGGATTCAATAAAATTCCAATGTACCGTGATAACAAAAGCGCTATTGCCTTATGCTGCAACAATGTTCAACATTCTTGATCGAAGCATATTGACATCAGATTCTACTTTATCAAAGAGCAAGTGGAGAATGAAGTAGTAGAGCTTTACTTTGTCAACACGGAATATCAGATAGCGAACATCTTCACTAAACCCCTATGCAGAGAAAGAATTGAATTTCTGATCAACAAGCTGGGAATGCAAAGTTTTACGCCTGAGACACTGAAACAGTTGGCAGATGAAGCTGAAGAATAGTGGTGGTACCTATTCAAATATCCTTATATAATATGTATATATATTAAAAACCAGAAAAACCAAAAATATTTTTCATTTTCAGAATACCTTTATAAAAACAAAATACAATAAAATCTTTAAAACCAAAGAAAAAAAATTAAAAATTAAGAAAAATATAAAAAGCGGTAATAATGGCATGTCTTTTGAAAATCGATAACATTTACGGTCTTAGAAATGTCATTTAATAATTATATGAGGCTGTAAATGAAGTTCGAGCAGAAGTTCAAAAGTTTTCAAAACATGCCAAAATGGTTTGCTATTATTTCAGATAGCAACTCGGTCATCATCTTAAAGGAAAGTATTTCAAAAAGAAAACTTAACCTATCAACGAGAATTTATTCTTGGGCATGGTCTACTTGACGACCATGCAAAGGCTTGTGTTTACTTTGCAACACAACCCGTGCTTCCTTTATTCCATAAGTGTACGTGTCAGTGCGATTATGTGTCAAAATAAGAGAAATCTTATTTTATTGGTAAAAAGTTGTCTTCATAATGAATTAGTGTTTTCAGTACTCACAAAAAGATTTTCAAAGACAATTCGACCACTCAAACAATGACAACAACTCTTTAAATAGAAAACGGGTCATTATTTGAGGGGGAGAAAGTGTCATCAAATAATCTTATAAAACGGTCTTTCAAAATAAGTCACGGAATAAACGGATAAAGTTTTTGATAATGACGGATAACAATTTAAAGGAGAGTTAACTTATATTAACTACAAAGGCTTTAGATGTCATTTGTCTCAAACTTTAGGGACTTATTTGCAATTTAAGACTTAGTTGATTCTCACGGAATATATTTAAGCTTATCAATTCTTCGAACACGATCTCTAGTATATTTTGTTGATCCCGTACTGAACAGATCTTTAATCTTTAACTTCCTAAGCTGACTAGAAGTTAGTTGTACATGGATAAATCCAAGAACAACTATGGTCGAAACTTGATTGGAAGATCACAAACTAGAAAAAATATGCAAGAAACTAGGTTTGTGAATAAAGCATAAAATAATACAATTAACCAAAACATATCAGCCTTAATATATTGAATACGGTTACTCTGAATAGTAACAGGGTTTACAACTGATAAGTGTAAAATACACATATCCATTTATGCTTAAAATAACCCAATTAAACCCAAAACACAGTGAAAAATGGCAAACATATACTTGTTTCTGTGTTATGTGTGTGCAGGTGCGGATATATCGGAAATCACAAGAAAACCATCAAAAACAAGCAAACACGGACTACGAGAACGAAGAGTGAAACAAAAGCCAGAAGTCCAAAGCCAAAAAAAGAAGTCCAAAACTACAGTCACACACCAGTCAACATCTGGTCAACAAAAGTCAACAAGACCCAAAATGTTTCAAAATAACCCCTCAACTTTCAAAAAAGTCCAAAAATAGTCCCTAAACCTTAATGGGCCCAAAACCCCTTAAAAATTACTACCCGGATCCAAAGCCCATTACTTAGCCCAAAACCCTAGCCCATTTACCTTTTCATAACCTCAAGACCATTTCTGTGCAATAGTGAAAATTCCCTTTTATTACCTAGGTCCTTTATAAACCAAACACAAGGACTTAATTTTCAAATAGTCCAAACTTCCAACAAATTTAACCCCGATTCAGTTATAAAAAGGGCGCCAAACACAAGTTACTATTCATCATCGTCTTCATCTAGTTACAGGGTAAATCAAGGGGCAATTTAAAATTGAAGGGTGATTACGTCTATTCAAGAGCTCCTAAACACAATGGCAAGGTTAATTCTGTCAAAATCATGAGCAATCATTCGTCTCACTCCACACTCTCATGATCAAGCCACGTCAGAGCAAGAAAGCACTACAAGGCTATGGGTGTTTTTGTACTAATCACTTAGCGAAGAAACACAAGTGAGCCTCTAAAAAGACGAATTGCCCCCAGCTTTTGCAAGCCGTGTGAGGTCACTATGTGATCTAACGGCTCCTACTCAATCCCAATGATTGAATGATTTGATGGCTAGGATTCAGAGGAGCGTGTGCATCAAGAGAGGCTAGAACCTTCTTTGGCAGCCTATAAATTCCCTCACTTCACACACAGAAGCATGTCTCTTTCCTTTTCTAGTTTTTAGCCTAGTGTAGTTTTTTTAAGCTTAATGTAATTTAGATTTAAAATCAGTTGTAATTTCTTTTTAAGTAATGTAATTCAGTTTTTATTAATGAAATTTAGTTTAATTTTTTTATAAGCTCTCTTTTCTTTTAACTCATAAGCTCTCTAAAATAGCCAAACTGTCTCAATAAGCTAATAAGCTCATAATAAGCTCTTTCAGTCTATAAGCTGAAATAGAGCTTAATCAATTCAGAAATAATCCTATCTAAACCTTAACACAGCTTAACTTACATTTACCTTGGACTTTATTGGATTTAAGCTTAAAGGAAGGGGATCTAGGAATGGAAGAGATCCCATGGACTATTACCCTAGCTTATTAATAAGCTAGGGAGCTTGTAGTTGCCTTAAATGGTACCTCTTGTTTAGCTAGAGGACTTTGTAAGTTTCTCTTTTAATTCCTTTAATTCTAAGCCTTAAATAGTGGTCTTATTACTTTCTATGTTTAGATCTGCTTATTTGCTTATTAAGTTTGCTTATTATTGCTTATTTGTGTTTTATTTAGCTTAATAGTCACATTAGTTCATCTATTTTTGCTTTTTATAGCCTAGATCATAGTTTTTATATAATCTGTCATATAAGCCTTAAAACAATAAGTAAAATAGCGTAAATCTTAGTATAAATGCCTAATTAGTATGTTTAATTCATGTTAATTAAGTTTGTGGGAGAGCTAGTAAAATCAGTTCTTGTAGGATTTAATAATAAATTTCATTTAAAAAAAGCCCTTTGTCAAATCTATCAAAGTTTGAAAGCTGTGTTTTGGCATAACCATTTTTGAACCATTAAAAGGCAATAAACTTTATGGCAAAACACTTGCGTCACTGAGTTTTTTACAAATTAGCAAGTTTTAAAAAGGTGTTGAACATTTCGTTGAGTTTAAATGATTTTGTGACTTAATTATCATCAGCTCAGCACAGGCAATTTTTACTTCTTTTTTAGCTAGTAAATATTGGATCTAAGCCTTCAATGATATGATCTTGCTTGTTCTTGTTTTGAACACTCTAAGAGAGTGTGTTTAGTGCAGTAGAGACCACAAGGTCACCTGCACTATTGTTTTGCACTTGTGCAAAGTGCATCAGTAGGAACTAAGGTGTTCCTACTGTAACTTTTGGCTTAATTTTAAGCTAAGTAATAATAGGTTTTTGCTCTTAAGGTTAGAGTAAGATATAGAGTAGTTACAGCTTAATATAGATTAAGACTTAAATTTTAATTTTCCTAGCTTATTTCAAGTTGATTTAATGATTTAGTTATATAGTCAATAAGTATTTAAGCTAGTTTGTAAAAGCTCTTAATCAAAAATAGCTTAATGAACTTTTGAGCTTATATGGATTTGTGCTTTTTGCCTAAATTTCTTAAGTTTAGCATTTTCACCTTCAATTTTAGCTAGCTTTAAGTGTTTCTAGCTTAGGATTCTTTTCATTCCTAGATTAAGCAACTTATAAGCTTTCTAGAACACTTTTCCTTTTTAGAATTGAGCTTAATTTGAGCTGTTTATAGCTGTTTAAGTGAGAATAAGCCCAAAACAGCTTATTGATAAGCTGTTTTTGAGCTTATTACTTAGTTTTAGCTTAAGTCCCTTTTATTAAAGTAGCTTATTTTTGTGTCCTCTATAAGTCCTAGTATTTAGATTTTCATAAAAGTAAAAAAAGAAAAAATAATAAAAAAAAGTGCAAAAAGGGGTTGCCCACACTCGAACCCACGACCTCTCAGTTATAAGCCCAACGTGTTAACCATTTGCTTCAATAGCTCATCCAGTATTTCTTCCCCACATTTAATACTAGTACACGTTTTAATTTCCCTTTTCTATAATAAGCCGTAGCCTAATAAGCTCATTTGAGAGCTTATTCGTTTAGCAAATTGGATTTTCTTATTTTTCTTGTGTTCCTGCTAGTGTTTAGGATTTTCCCTGAATTTTTCAGATTTTTCCAGCATAAACTTTATTTTTAATCAATTTTCGAAAGTTAAAATCTTATAAAATCAATAAAAAATACAAAAAGTTTCAGAAAAATACAAAAAAATAGTTTTTAGTTTTATAAAAAATAGCTTTAGGTTTACATCCAGTAAAATCATTTTTACACTTTTTAGATCTTAAATTTCATTTTTGAGCTTTTATTTTAAATTTTAAAAATAGGATTTTAATAATAAAAATAGTTAAAAATAGTTTTCTTTGCTTTTATAATATTTTAGACTTTTCTAAGCTTAAAAATCATTTTTCTAAATTTTTAGTACTTAATTTGCTATTTTTTTTAAGATTTAATTAGATTAAAGTAGTTTTTAATTCATATTAAATTCAAAAATAATCAAAAAAAAATGTTTTTCTTTTTCCTAAAATTTTCTTTTGTCCTATCTTAGGTTTAGAAATTTAGTTTACATTTTTAGGGGATAAATTTAGTAGGTTTGCTTAATTGTCGCGTTTAATTTGTTTCCCGTAATTGTTAAGTGCTTTAATTGTTTTTAATTACTTGTTTTTAATTAGTAGTTATAGAAAACCCAATCAATCTTTGAACCATTTCAAATCAGTATCCAATATCAAGCGAGGTTTCAATTTCTCAAATCATTGGGAAAACGACCCGGGAAATCATACTTTCCGGTAAAGATACGTATATTATATATTATATATATATTTTAAAGAGTGAATTTTCCTTAGGGAATTTTCTTAATTGCTCTTGTTGAAATATTATATATTAGTGTATATTATCCGTCGTATCAGTGAATCATGCGTGCTAACCCCAGCAAAACTAACTCGTCCTTAATAGCAGTTGAAGAAATCATGTAACTTTTTGATTCCTCATCTCCATAAGGGTCATTAGCAACGCCGAAAAGATGACTTTCTCCTCGATTTATAAAATCCGACATACCTTTAGCATTTAGAAAACGAATTTGAAAAGGTGATAGTTTATAGAATCCTGATAGTACTAGTTGCTGCTGACCGTGAAATTCTTTCTCAGATATTACTGGACTCCCTGACACTATTATATCATCATTATAAATATAATCTATTTTCTCTAATAGAAAACCTATTGATTTATCAACCTGAGTTGAATATTCCCTACGAATTGAATAAAACATATTATCTTGTCTAACATTTTTAAGTCTTATGGTCAAGGTATGGTGAAGTCCTTGTAAAAGTCTTAAGGATTTATTAGTTGGTGAATGTACAATGCAAGTTGGAAGAAAATTAGATATTTCTTTGATCTTTTCCTATCAAATCCGGTTATAGATGCATATGTATGATATATTTTTTGTTAAATTATAGGTATTGGGTATAATCGTGTGGGTATATTGTTGAAGTGGTACAAGAACATATTTTGGTGTTTTGGGATGCCTAAAACGTATTTTTTTTTATTTTTTTTTTATCGCGAAAACGTAAACACGTGTTAACGCAACCAATAAAAATAAAATAAACTAAGTTAATAATTATCCTCCAAAAAAAAAAAATTTAAAAAAAATTTTTACTTAACACTTGCTTGAAGTAAAAACATTAATTGTTTGATGCCGCGTTTACATTGAATGATAATTTTTAGCTTACGCGATTTAACTTAACGATTACGATTTAAAAGCAAACGCGTACAATACTAAAAATACATAGTGAATTTATTGACGTCATAAATGACCCTAAAACACGGGGTGTTATAGTCTCCCCCCGTTAAGTGAGCCTTGTCCTCAAGGCTTAAGATGCGGCACTTGACGACGGTGCGGTCTTTGTGAAGAGGTGTGGATATTTCTTCCTGAATTGATCTTTACGTTCCCATGTAAACTCAAGGCCTCGCCTAGAGTTCCATCGAACCTTGACAATTAGGACACGGCTTCGCCTTAACTGTTTGACTTCACGATCCATGATTTCGACCGGTTCCTCGACGAATTAAAGCTTGTCATCAAAATGTAGTCCATCCAACTGAACGACTAATGGTTCGTCGGCATAGCACTTTTTCAGGTTGGATACATGAAACGTATTGTGAACCCTGCTTAGCTCTTTAGGAAGCTCAAGCTTGTATGCAACGGATCTAACCTTTTTCAACACCTTGAATGGTCCAACATACCTAGGGTTTAACTTTCCCTATTTGCCAAAACGTACGACCTCTTTCCAAGGTGAAACTTTAAGCATAACTTTATCCCCAACTTGGAATTCCATCTGCTTACGCTTTAAATTGGCGTAACTCTTTTGCCTATCACGGGCGACTTGCATCTTTTACTTGATCTGGATGATCTTCTCGGTTGTTTCTTGAACTAATTTCGGACCAGTGAGTTGCACTTGTCCAACTTCGGCCCAACACACAGGTGAATGACACTTTTGACCGTAAAGTGCTTCAAATGGTGCAGCCTTAATGCTAGCGTGATAGCTATTGTTATACGAGAACTCGACTAATGTCAAATGGTTAACCCAACCCTTTCCAAAGTCGATCGCACAAGCACGCAGCATATCCTTGAGGGTTTGAATAGTCCTCTCGCTTTGTCCATCAGTTTGCGGATGATATGCAGTACTCATATCCAAGTTAGTACCCAAAGCCTTCTGAAGTGACCTCCAGAAATTTGATGCGAATATAGGGTCACGATCACAAATAATTGAGACAGTGATTCCGTGCCTCGTGACCACTTCCTTTAGGTACATTCTTGCCAGTTTCTCTAGGGGATCAGTTTCCCTCATGGGTACAAAGATTGCAGACTTAGTGAGTCGGTCGACAATCACTCAAATGGTGTCGTAGCCTTGTGACGACTTAGGAAGCTTCATGACAAAATCCATAGTGATGTTGTCCCACTTCCATTGAGGTATATCGGGTTATACCAACAATCTTGATGGCCTTTGATGTTTTGCCTTGACCTTGGCACACATCAGACATTAACTAACATAGGCGGCGATGTCGGTTTTCATATTGGGCCACTAATATAGCTTCTTCATGTCCTGATACATCTTGTCAGAACTGGGATGAATAGAGTATTTTGACTTGTGGGACTTACGCATGATCACAGTCCTCAAATCGCCATAACATGGTAACCAACTCCTACCATTGAAGCATAGAGTTCCATCCGCACGGGGTTCCAACTTTTTCGTTCTAAATTTCTTTTCCGACACAAGCTTCTTGCCAGCCTCCAATCATAGAAATCTAGTAAGAAAGGCAAGGGTTCTCAACCATGGGAAGGGGGAGGGGGAAGGATCACAAGGCCAAGATTGAAAGTTAAGGTCGGTGATTAAAGGGAAAGAGAGGAAAGGGGCAACTCAAATAGAAATAATAAATACATCCTGATTTCACTTTAAAGAGAGGATACCATAGCTAAAACCTTATCTAAGTTGACTTCGTTGGAAAAGTACCAAGTACCCAATCTACTAAGAACCTAACTGAATTCACCCTTAGGACAAAGATCATTACTATGTTTGTATCAGTACTTTCATACTATGATTCTATGAGACTTCCTACAGATTAAGTAGGCATAAAGAGGTTAGATTACAGTGGAGAGCGCAACGAGCAAGGAGGATTTTCGACAATGGATAAGCTGACATCACCTGACACCTCTCTTTAATGAAGCAGCGAGCGTACTTCCATGTCTAATTTATAACTAAACCGGTAGTCTTTGACTGGTTTATAGGCCGGTTTCCTTCTCTTTATCAACCAAACTACTAGCTTACAGGTTGGCTGGCTGGCTATTCTATAAACCCTGTGCCAAATAGTGGTATCCGCTAGTCTTCCTAACAAAAGAAGTCAAAGATGTTTTAGTTACTGCAACAGCCTTCATTACAAGAGTTTCCGCTTTGAAAGTGAGGCATATCAGTGGTTTACATCTTACTATAAGTTCTTTCTAATAAAGCAAAGTCTTTTGAAATCACTCGGAATGCTAAAGGACCCTTTCACTTTCTAGCGAATAGAATAGGAATCTGTGAAGGTAAAACGGAGGTTCTTATGAGCATCCCAATGGATAGAGGGCTGAATGTCTCATGAATTAGAAGGGGATAGCCCCTTTCACCTTCAAGCGCAAGAAACTCCCGGTAGTGTAAGCATGTCAATGGAGTTCCCAAAGAAGTCCTTTTGCTTACTGGTACTCCTGTCCTACCCCTACTGGAACTAGACCAGTGACCGAAAAAGAAGTCGCTCTTGTCTTACTCTTATCGGTATCGTAATCCCTTCTAGTACAACCGTTCCCTCCCAACTCAAAGGGTGAGATGACTTCAAGAATATCATCAGTACTCCTCGAATCATTCTATTCTACCGATAAAGAATCTGGGTTGTAGGCAAGCGCCATCCCAGCAAGTGTTACGCGCTACATCGAAAGGGAAGATCGCTCGAATCGCCCTATTCATCTCCTCTCCCGTTGGTCGAGTCACTTTGTCCCTTATCATTTTGATGAAAGCCTGCTTAACAGCCCCTGTAGAGGCTCACTTCATGCCTTTACGAGCCTACCATCTCAGCTAGAGTCGACAGACATCTTTGTAACCTAATAGCCCCAAAAAGGATGGTCTTTTCTGAGAAGAAAAGCATATCTACCTTGAGGATCTTCTGGAAAGTAGCCTACGAAAAGAGAAAACCCAACCAATATGAGCCAATACTTCCCTTTCCCATGGAAGAAAGTAGCCCCACGTATTGTGGAGCCTAGAGCCCGGGAAGCTCTAAAGGTAAGTGAAAGTCGGAAACATTGCGGAGGTTCTGAAGCTTAGGAGAGGAGACAGTTTCGCTATCGTTAGATTGTATGGCAACGTGAGCCAACGCTAGCAGAAAAGAGGAGGAGACGAAAGGCTATATTCCGAATCTATGCCCGAATTGGACAGTGCAAAGATGATCATTGATGCTGGGAGTTCGAATAACATAGTGTCCACGGAGATGGTGGATCAGTTGGGGCCGGGGAAGTGAAAGCAGGACGTATGGTGTGAGGTCATCCCTATGTATTACATATCCTACTCGGAAGACCATGGTAATACGAGTAGGGTGTTACCTGCATAGGGAGAACACCGATTGACTTTTAACAGCAAACGCGGTTATTGCCATCAGAGTTGGCTAAGGAGAAAGGTGTTGGCATAGCATTTCTGGATGTGGAGGAAGAGTCCATAGAATGCTATGCCTTGATAGCAAAGCCAACTAGCAGAGTTGAGGATCGGTGGGATGCCGTAGCTTTAAGAGATAAGGGCTGAGGCAATCGGAAAGGCTTTTTTTTAGGAAGGAGGCCCCCTCCTATGTTGTAAAAGGGAAGTGCAGATCTTTCTGCAACACTCTTCCGGCTTGATTACCCCCTAAGAGGAGGATATAGAAGCAGATTTAGTTGCAGGTAAGAGTGAGTCTACCCTGCAAAGCGGCTTCTCGCTTATCCCCATTTAGGAATGAGGAGATCCGACGTCAAGTGTAGGAATTGCTGTCGAAGGGGCGGGAGAGTCTCCGTCCGTGTTCAACGCCTGCTTGACTAGCTAAAAAGGAGGCAGCTGGAGTGTGTAGATTGGCTTTGAAGCAGGGCCACAGATATTTCAAAAATGAATAAGCAGGAGAAAACCTACATTTATCCGCACCATGGCCTGCCAAAAGTGGAATCGGGGGAGGCTTTGGAAGAAAGGTTCTGAACTAGAGAGGGACCTCCCTACCCCGCGACAGATTAACTAGAGGAATGTCAGGTGATTTTTCAAGGAGGCGCTTGAAAGACCGGCCTTGAGAGGACATTCTATTTCTTAAGCTTTCGTGGGTTACAAGATCGACTAGCATATCCACCTTATTCTATCGATAGCCCGGCCAGATGAAGGATCAAGGAAATCAGGATCAGCTGCATTTACTTTATTTAAGGGGGGGTCTTGAATCTCATGTCATCAAAAGTAGGTAGGCTTTGAACAACCAGATAAGAATTAGTTCCTTAAGGGCTTTCGTCCATCTATCTCCGGATGCAAGCATTGATCTTGAATGGTGCAGTTATCATATCTCTTAGGAGGCACTACCTCCAGACCTGCCTGACTTCCTCAACCTATCGGTCGAGTTACTTCCTTCCACTCGCCTTACAAGGACCTACTGGACTATCGGCTTTAGATAGTCATCTTCCTCCCCCTATCCTTTTTTTTCACTTGCCTCCTCTCATCTTTGAGTCGAGTAGCTCTTCTCGATTGCTCTCAACCGCTTCTCCTTGAAAAGTAAAGGTAGGAGCACTTTAATGACGGAATGTACATATGCGTGCGAAGGTGCCAGACAATTGAATGAAGGCTCTTTTTTCCTTCAGTAAAATTGGACAAAACATTGACTAAGTTCGACTAGAAATGCTATGCTTACACACAAGACTACCCCTCTTCCCGAAAGCTTCGCATGGACTACTTTACGACGACAGACGACCACTCATAGGGTGTTTACTGCACAAGGCCCTTGCAGAGGAAAAGCTTTATCCCAGCGAATATAAGATGCTCAGCTCCGCACAACATATGGATTAGCACGCTTTCGGGAATAACATAGAATAGTAGAGGATCCAGCATGTGGAACACAGCGATCATTAGAAATTCACGAATTAGAGATGCTGTAATATACTCTTTCCCATAACTTCTCATACTAGACCAACCCACTAAAACGCAAATAGGGATCAAAAATGTGGTCAATATCACAAAGAATAAAGAGATACTGTCTATACCCAAATAAAAATGGATGTTTTCATAAGGAAGCCATCGAAGGCTTTCCACAAATTGAGATTTGGCCGTAGAAGGATCGAATTGTATCCGAAGAACAGGGGAATACAAAAAAGTAATAAGAGAGGCGCACAGACCAATCAATCGTATCGGTCGTATTATTGAATTTGGAATGAAAAGAGGAGGAATGATTCCTAGCACGGGACACAGAATAAGACCACTTAGATCAGAATAGCATTCACAGAAATGTTCTAACATAGAGTAGAATCTAACATTGAAGAGATTAGTTAACAACAGTCAAAAGATGGGCGCCTAATTCCAATACAATAGGGGTCTATCAGTGCAAGTCATAGGGCTTCCCCTCAGCTCAGTCTTTTTGGTTCTTGAGAATGGTCACCACCTCTCCCAGGACCGGAATGATTATCCCTGCCCGATGGGGCTACATCCATCCCTGAATGTCGTCGGGTACTGTTAACTTCCTCACCATTCTTGTAACTGTCACTTGTAATTTGCGCAGGTGTGTCCGCACCCCCCTGAGTGGACGAGAAAGAAAGGATTTCTCAGAGCAACCCCCCAGGTTCCAGACCCAGGAGTCAACTTTCCCGTATGAGCATTCGGTACATGTATCAGTCCGTGGAAGAGTGAAAGGGTCATCACTATTGAGGATCTCCCCCCTAATCTTAGATAGGTCGTCTGGGGGTTCGCCGCGGTTCATTGCTGTGCTTACACACTAGGCTACCCTTTTCCGAAAGCTCCGCGGGACCACCTACCACTAGTCTTCGGCCGGAGGGGTTTATTGCACAAAAACGCCGGGACGCAGGCTCCCGAAGAGGGAAGCCCAACGAATGTCAGATGCAAAGCCCCGCACCTCATTAAGATCATATTGGCATACTCTCCCAAAAAAGAAAGAGCAGACCCCATTGAAGACGAGAGTGAGGTACAACAAGGCCATTTCTGTCCACCGCCCTTCTCACGGAGCCGTACGTGGACGTTACCGCTCATACAGCTCCCAGCCAGCAAGCAGTTAGCCTTCCTCTACAAGGAATGGAAGTGTGGGTGAATCAACATCAAATAGAGGAATTCGCTTTTTCTTTTCAGCAATAACATGATAAGAGCATCCCTTTCACAAAAACCTACAGACCCCCCCTATCCTGCCACTTCAGCACCTTGTGATCTTTGAGAAGATCATTACGAGCCCTCTCCTAGAATCTTTTTGATTTCAAAAAACAAAATTTTTCATGGTGGATCAGGACGAGAATGAATCCGGTAATCCAGGACATACTCATCCTGGAGCTTATGCTCTCCTCTGGGGAGGGGGTTTTTATAGAGAGAGGTAAGTCGAGGGTAGCCTCCCGCTTGACCGATTCCTCGGAGTCGGAGGAAGATCTCTCATCCGATCATCCTGAACACGAAGGAGCTGCTCTCGATGTGAGATCAGCAGCAAAAGAAAGAAGAAAAGGGCCATGTTCGTTTTCGCCCTGCTCTGATGATGCGCTCCTTGCTCGCGGAGCTACATACCGGAAAAAGAAAAGGATCTCTCTATTACTTTGAGAGGAGAATCGTTGGTTTGACCGACGGACTACGTGGGAAATACGAGATCTAGGCAAGCCGCTACATGTTCTCCCCTTGCCCTTGAACGATAGAAGAACTACTTATCTTCTCTTAGGTAGCGGTCGATCGGTTCGCATCTATGGTCAATCAATAGGTCCGCGGATCCATTCTTCTATACGATAAATCGCCATCTCGTAGCACCACCACGACACCGATTCCCCGACAAAACCCCCGATTCCCCGAGAGTTAGATAGCCGATAGTAGTAGAAGCTCTAAGGCCGCTATTCCTGACAAGGAATAGAGTAAGGCCTTTACCGATCCTGAGTTAATGAGTTAAGGAGTTTTTTTCTAAACGACTTATCTGAAAGAAGGCTTTGCAATCAACGAATTCTTTGATTTGAAAAGCTCCTTTCCTAATCGACCTCCCGCCTTCCGTTATTTGATCTTTTTATAGATCTTCTTATCTTATTAAGTAGCTAAATGAAGTCTCATCAATTGAGAAATGACAATAAGTGATGTTCGATATCGCTTCTGTGCGCAGAGTATCGAAAGGAACCTCTCGGAGAAGTTCCGGGCCTCGGCAGCCCTCCTTTCTTATCTATTTTCATATATAATATAAAGAGAATAGAAAGCGTACTGACTCTGACTGCTATCTACGATGCGATCAGGGGGGAATAGCGCAAGGGCTTAAGTCATCGATTCAAATCCTATCTTTTTTTCGGTATGCCGCTCCGCGAGCAAGGAGCGAGAAAACAAAGTGGGCTGTGGTGATGTCAGAATTTTCACCTATTTGTATCTATTTAGTGATCAGTCCGCTAGTTTCTTTGATCCCACTCGGTGTTCCTTTTCCATTTGCTTCCAATAGTTCGACCTATCCAGAAAAATTGTCGGCCTACGAATGTGGTTTCGATCCTTTCGGTGATGCCAGAAGTCGTTTTGATATACGATTTTATCTTGTTTCTATTTTATTTATTATCCCTGATCCGGAATTCACCTTTTCCTTTCCTTGGGCAGTACCTCCCAACAAGATTGATCCCTTTGGATCTTGGTCCATAATGGCCTTTTTATTGATTTTGACACTTGGATCTCTCTATGAATGGAAAAGGGGTGCTTCGGATCGGGAGTAACCACTAGTGATAGGGAAAAAATCAATCGGGGGGAAGGACAAAAGTAAAGAGCGATGCCAACATTAAATCAATTGATTCGTCATGGTAGAAAAGAAAAACGGCGCACGGACCGTACTCGAGCTTCGGATCAATGTCCCCAGAAGCAAGGAGTACGCCCGCGTGTACCGACAAGAACACCGAAAAAACCTAATTCAGCTCCACGTAAGATAGCCAAAGTACGATTGAGCAATCGACATGATATATTTGCTCACATTCTGGGCGAAGGTCATAATTCGTAGGAACATTTGATAGTCTTAATAAGAGGAGGTAGAGTGAAAGATTTGCCAGGTGTGAAATCCCATTGTATTCGAGGAGTCAAGGATTTGTTGGGAATTCCGGATCGAAGAAAATGGATATCAAAATATGGTGCAGAAAAACCAAAATCGATATGAATAGAAGATGCCTCTATAACTCTTTTTTCCCCAATTTTCAGTACGAAGTTATTAGCTCATCGAACGTTGTTTTCGGGGAGCTGGGCAGAAGGAAAAGAGGCTCCTATCTAAAGGTAGCTTGTCTCGCCCTATAGGTAGCCAGCCAAAGCGCTTACCTTTCATCAAATAGGCCGTAATCAGCCTCAGATTTGAGATTCTGTAAGTAACTCAGTGAGTGCCTTTCTAAGAAAGAATGGCTTGGAATAAGAAAATGAAATACGAACAATCGCGCTGGTTGTAATAGATCGACTTTCATGCTAGTTCTTGCTCCAGCACGAAAGTTCCATTTCAGGGAAGGACGACTACTATGTTACTTATCTTAGAAATCTTTGAAATCTTTTTCTGCTTTTCTTTTTTTTCAATTCTTAGTTTTTTACTTTTTCACATGGGAGTTCGATTTTCTGGGAGCCCTTATAAGTTTTTTTTTTTGGAGACTCCGCTAGCCATTGTATCGTATTTTATATTCTAGTAATAGGGTTGTACCTCCTGATGCTAAAAAGGGGAACTTGTGATATATTGCCGGGCATTTTTGCCCAATTCTTTCTTCTTATGGTACGCTACAAAGAATTGAGGCAGCTATGTGAGCGCTCCTTAGTAATAAACATTCCTCTGCATCTTTCTTTATTGGAGAAGATCAAGATGGAATATGTTGTCTACGTAGGAGTTCTTCTCATTCTCTCTCTCTTCCTTGTGGAGTGGTTGCGTTTAACTAAACACAGAGTGGATTTCGGATTTCATTTGCACTCTTTTCTACTTTTTTTCCTATCTTTTTGATCCTGCGCTAGCCTTGTGGGGCGCGTACCTTTCTTTCCACTTGTTCATTTTTTATAGCCTCGATTTTTTCGTGGGGAAAAGGAAAGAAGGTGCGCTCCAGGCTTTGGCCTACTTATCGCTAGTGATCCTTTTCATTGTCTATTTCTACTTAGACATAGTCCCTACAAATTTGCTTATTCCAAGTCTTCTCAACTATTTTCAAGTCAAAACAATAAATGAACTTGTGCTCCTATGTGGATTCTCGCTAATGACGGGGGCCTGTGTGATCTTTGCAATTTTAGATGATAGGGGGCCAGGGTGGGTTCCCTTTCTTTTTTATTTTGTTATCTGTGTAGGTCTTGCTCTCTTTTGTATTTTTTACCGAACAAGTGAACTTGATAGATGGCTGCGGGATCTTTGCTTTTTTTAGCGTGCTTTTTGATTTACCTTTTGATGATTTTTATTATAATACCAAAATTCGTCAAGGAAACTCTTCCTTACTTCTTTGGAGGGCTGGGGTTGTATTACTTGCAGTTATACGTCCTCCTTAGTCTGGGTATGCAATCATGGGTACTCGGCTTAGGGGGCCTCACACTTTTAGTAGAAGGTACTAAAAAATTCTTATTGAGTAGGTGTCGCGAAGATCTAGGAGTGTGAGCAATACGAGCTGAAAGGCTCCCATAGTGTTTGGAGGGCAGGGGGCATAGATGCCAAACAAACCTGACCCTAATTTATCATCGTAGAAGCTGTTCCTAGGAAAGATTATGGTTCTCGGGTATCCAATCAATTAATCCCCCAAACCGAGGAAGCTTAAGCGGAAATGAAAGGGTAGGGTGAGGGAAAAGAAAAAGGGGGAAGCAACTCAATTTAAGGCTTCGCTCCCAGATCGCTTCGTGAGCTCATTTAGTAGACAGTAAGTGTGCGCCCCTTTAGAGAAGAGATAGGAGCGAGTACTACACGAGCTCGTAAGTAAAGTATAGAACGAGCCTTGTCTACGAAGTAGAGCGACCTCGTCTTGCTTGTTTCTGGCGAAGCTTCTGGCACTGGATAATAGGCATGGCAGGAATACGACTTTTTAGGTCGACCACTACACTACATAGAAGCGATAGCGAAGCCAAGGCGTAGAAAGGCGAGCAACCCTTATAGCAATAACAAACGGCCTACTTATAGCCCTTCCCAATTTCCAGTAGTAAAGTTTAAGCAAGATAACCCCCTCTTTATTCTTTCCTTCATGTATGTGGGCTGCCTGCCCCATCCCGAATAGACGAACAGGAACAAGCTGAAGAAGCAAGAGAGATTTGAGATTCCCTAAGTAAATGATACTTTCTGTTTTGTTGAGAGGAAGGACCAAAATGCCTAAACAAGACAAGAACCAACTATATTCTTAACACAAACTGGTCCTCCCTCTAGCACACGGGGATCGACCTTACATACCAGGGACGAAGCGTAGAGGTCACTTTAGCTTGTTGTACCGAAGTGGTTCATCGTCAAAAGAACAACAATGGCTTGTAACATTTCCTATTGATTTGTCTAGGGGATGGGATGTAAAAGAAGGCTTTATCGTCTAAAGGCAGGGGTGAGCTTTCTCGCTATACCTCGCTCTTCTTTTATCACACCTGGTTTCTTATTCCTGTTACGTAAATTTCGTACATAGACAATTAGTTGCTCTGACTAGTTTTTTAGTGCAAAAAAGGACCAACGATGACCCTATCCTAAAGGAGAAGAAGGACTAAGAGCAGAGCGGAGAATATTTTTTGATTCCAGCAGAGAAGACTAGTAAAAGGAAGGATCAAGAATGTTATATATTTTAGGAGATAGATCAGTTGCCGATGAACATGTCAGAATTTCCTCAACAAAAATAGATGGAATCGGGCCTAAAAAAGCCATTCTGGTTCATTATCGATTAGGTATCAGTGGGAACATAAAGATAAAAGAATTAACTAAGTATCAGATTGACCAAATTGAACAAATGATAGGTCAAGATCATGTTGTTCATTGGGAATTGAAGAGGGGAGAAAGAGCAGACATCGAACAATTAATTTCTATTTCTTGTTATCGTGGAATTCGTCATCAAGATGGATCACCCTTACGCGGTCAACGAACTCATACTAATGCTAGGACTTGTCGCAAGCAAATTTGGAAATAAAAGAAATCTACCGAAAGCCTTGGTACTTGTCTGATCAATCACACTGATAGCTTTAATAGTTCACTAAAATTTTGATTTGGGGATTTCACCAGTTACTAATCCAGTATCGGTATAGTAGGCCTCCTTGGCCACTCCACTAGTGGCTCGACTTCGCCCTAGATGCTATTGCTTACGCCTCTCTAGGCTTCGCTATCGCTCATGACTGGTATATGGATCTCTCTATGCAGTGGTGGCCTTCTAGACGCTTCGCCAGAAGTGACTAGTCGCTTCCCGAATACCCCTTTCCTTCGCTACTAGGAGAGTCGCTAGCTTACTTGCATTCTAGAAACGGTAGCTTCCGCGCCCTTCTGGCCTACTGAAATAGATGTGAATGATCATGACAGATCTAAAAATCCTATTCAGTCTGATTAGATATGTCACTGAAAGAAAGTAATTATGTTCCCTCTCTAACATCATTTATGAGGAGTTGGACGACAAAGCCTCCTCCTCAAATAAAGATGTTTCTGACGCAACTCTCTCGGCAATCAAAACTTTCTCTATTTAGATTTTTGTTTTTTGGTGGGTTCGGTCAGGAGGGACAAAAAAGGGATGCTTTCTATCAGTCAAAAGCATATACCGCCCCCATGCTTCTACGGTCCACTTACCGAGGAATAGAAAGGAAGGACCCAGGGCCAACGTAAGTTGGGTTCGGGTATAGAGCCGTAAGCGCAGTGGGGGGTGACAAAGGACGTGCTCGTACGGTTCATATAAGGAAATTAAAAAGTCATTGATTGTTGGGAACTTTCACTCCGCTATATTTGAAATATGCCTTTCTAGGAGCATTACGATCTGCAACTCAAATGGTCTCTTATGATGTCTCTATTGGTCTTATTCTTATTGTGCGCCTTTTAAGCGTGTTTGGATCCATGAAGGAAATCGTTCGGATGTTCCCCTAACCCAACCCGAGAACGGACCGGAGGGAACCGTAGCATGGGAAATGTCCGCGTCTCGTCACAAGGCTCATTTTGAGTTGTGGGTCATAAGGCGTGCAGCTTTTTCTGATCAAGGGCCGGGGCACAAGGGTCCTAGTACTATCTAGGTGCGAAGAAGCCCGGATGTGACTGCAATGAGTAGAAATCTCACTCACCAGGCTAAACGACGAGCAAACACTCGAACGTGAGAGCAAGGGATCACCCAACGAATGGACGAGCTCAAAGGAGGGAGGAGAGAGGTGGGGCAAGAGCCATGTTTTTAGAGAAGTGGCGGTCTAAACCTTATCTGAACTACGAGAATAACTGACTAAGCCATGCCATAAGGGGTCATTCTCCAAACGGGACGGGACCAAGACTTTAGGTTGTTAAAGTAGGTTGGGTGACAGATTGGCCATAAGAGTACTCCGGGATATAAACCAGGGCAACAAAATTGGAGCATACGGCGATGCCGCCCGTTTTCATTTGGGGGGAGTCCCCGGCAGAGGAAAGGGCTGTAGGTGATGGCGCGTTTTGCTTCTTATCTAGAGAGGGGCACTGAAATCCTTTCTATAGGCTCGTGCATGGCAGCTGGTATAGATGAATAAAGGTGGACCGCTTGAACGGGACCTATTCTCTTAATATAATAGGCGGCAAAGCAGAATAGAAAAGCACGGACGAGCCACATGCAGGGAAACTTGCACGTGTGGTTCTGGTCGGGGATCCTGGTATACTGTACTAATATGTGTAGGTCCCTGTAATTCGAGTGAGATTGTTATGGAGCAAAAGCAGACATGGTCTGATATTCCCTTGTTCCCTGTATTGGTTATGTTCTTTATTTCTTGTCTAGCAGAAACTAATCGAGCTCCGTTTGATCTCTTAAAAGCGGAAGCTGAATCAGTTGCAGGCTATAATGTAGAATATGCGCGGGATGCGATCCTTAATAGTTCACTGTTGGCGGAAGCCAATGTCCCGGGGTCTCAGGGACTCATTCTAACTGAAACAAGGGGCGGGTCTTTACCAACTTAAAAATCTGCTATTTTAGGGAAGCCAAAAAACATGAGCGTCTAGTGCGAGTCTTATTGAAAAGGCCCTTTACTAAAAACATAGAAGGTAAGGCCGACTTTTGAGCTGTAGCTTTACAACCATAGAGCTTAGACCGGCCCTTCTTATTATATTAGTAAGATAGGTTGCTTGAGCGCATTTTGACCCTTTCTATTAGTAAGGTTGTCTTATCGATCAAGGCGAAACTTGAGTTTGATTGCAGGGCGCGCGTTAGCGCGTTACTAATAAGATAGAAGGGGATTTTCTTGTTTAGTAAAGTCTCGCTTTTTGATAGGAGTAGGTGCGGCATGGCACTCTTCATTCAAAACTAATGAATGCCAAGTCAAGGCTTTCTGCCTTGTTATCAAAAAGGGGGTTAGGTAAAGCAAACTCCCTCCTTGGACGAGCACGGGCTTAGTCAAGTAGAACCGGGTTGCGCTGCTGGATGCTCTGATCGAAAAGAAATCAGTGGGGCCATGTTGGTACGACTGAATATGCGTTAGAAAGGTCAATCCCTCCCCTATGACACAAAAAAAAAGCGAGACGAACTTCTAACAGCCCGCCCGCTTCCATAGAACAATATCATGGCAATGTAGACCTAAGTGAAGTGGTCATATTAGATCCTTGGGAACCATCACAAGTACGGTCGACATCTATTTATTTAAACGAGAATGCCATATCGTCCAGCGGAGCCTAGAAGAAGATGACTCGCGTAGACAACTGACTCCTTTTCAATAGAAAAGAATAGCCAAACCAGCCCAGCTGGCTGGTCAATCTTAAAAAGAAGACAGGCCGGCAAACCAGAGATATACGACCACAGTCCTGACCTTACTAGCACCGGGGGTGTACTAATCAATGAACCCCTGAAACCTACTTTCTTTTTTGACAAAATCAACCAAGCCTAACCGGTCACGACATGTTGTTGATATTGATTGAGTTGGAGGGACTTTCGATTACTTCATCCATCCATAAACCTAGACCCCGATAACCTTCTTAACCAAAGCGTCACAACAACATCCAAAGGCCACCTTTGGATTCTTAAGGGGGAAAGGAAGAGGCTGTTATGTTAGTTGTAGCGCGCCTTCCCTCTTTATAACACTTCGGAAAGATTTTTCAGTCTTTTCTTATGATGACCTGGTCGAGAGAGTATGATACATCGGTGTAAAAGATTGATCCCTTTGGATCTTGGTCCATGATGGCCTTTTGATTAATAGAACTAGAAGAGGAGGAAAAGAAATAGCTTATGATGACCATCTATTTGAGTCGATCATTTCGTAGATCTAATTCAAGTTTTTTTTATGCAGTGGAAAGGCCTTAAAATCTAAAGTTTAACGCTTAAAGGAAGAAATGTTCTTGGTGGATGCAGGACTTACGACCGCTAAAATAAGTATGCAGGATGAGCCTAAAGGAGTTCCAATCAACTGAGCCACCAGGTTTGAGAATAAGGTAGGATCCCTGGATCTATTGGCCAATGAATCACTGATCAAAAAGCAGATTTTTTTAGATTCTTCATGGATCTAGTGACCGGTGAATCATTGATCAAAAAGCGAGCTGCCTCCAGGTTTAATGATTTGGTGGGATCCTGTAGTGTCTGGTGAACCGTTTCTTCTTCTTCCACGAAGATTCACACAAAACTAAGCTTGGATGGAACTGAACAAGATTTGGCGAATGGGTCAAAGGCTTTTTTATTGATAAAGTAAAAGGAGGTTATTCAGTAGCCATCGCAAGTTTCATTACTTTTATTCCATTCTATCTTCTCATAAGAAGAGGAAGGATATCAAATGATCAATTCACCATTGAGAGCATTAAGCCCAAAAGGATGAATATTGTGGTGTTCTAACAGCAGAAGTTAAACGGGGGCGTGAATGCGAGATGCTAGCGGAAAAGAAAAGGATAGAAGCTGGACACTGGCCTATATTCCTACTAATGTGATCCCCATTACTTCAAATATGTTCTACACTATAATATATTGCTCTGATGTTTTTACAATTATCTTTTTTTGAAACAGATAGTTCACAGTGCTCATTCTATCGATTCTGGGAAATAAAAAAAATCATGTTTACACTCAATTTTCATTACGAAGATGTATCACGTCAGGATCCGTTACTCAAACCGAATCACGCCAACGTTATGGAAGTTCCTGGATCGTGTAAAATAAGAGTAGTACCAAAGGCAGCACCTTCTGATTTCATAATCAAAAATGGAAAATTGGCTATGGAGAGTCTGTGCGGTTAGAAATTAATACAGACACAAAGGACTTCGACAGGAAATTCGTTTCGATCCAATCCATTCTTGGGGTCAAATAAAGACAAAAAAGGATATGTAAGTGACCTAACACGACAAATCACTCTTCGACGGCATGGAATGTCTCATTTTTTAGTATGAATCTCTACAGTAATGTCTCTGTTAGTTTTTCTGGTCAAAAACGGGAAAACTCCATTCAATTCTTGATAGAAATAGATTTTTGCGAATTCTCCCTAGAACTAGAAGATCATTTCGAGATCTTCGAACATATTCGAGGGTTCAATGTCACTATTGTAACTTTGGCCAACACACAAGATGAGACTTTACCACCGTGGAGCGGCATTTTTCAAAAAGATGAGGGGGAAAGTCAGTAAGATGTCGGAGAAGCAAAATATACGAGATCACAAACGTAGATTGCTAGCAGCTAAGTATGAATTGAGATGAAAGCTTTATCAATTTGTAAAGATACTGATAGATCTAGTGATATATCGTCTTGGTAGCATCAAACCAATAGAATAAGGGTTAGCTCTGCAGCTGGTCTACAAGCAAGGTAAGTAGGTCCATGCGACCGGACCCGGATGTACCCTTTAGCCGCGAGGGGAACTGGGTAAACAAAGTCGCAATCAGAATGAATGGTAGTTCGCTGGACCTGTCTTTTGCTCCCAGAGGTGCTGGTTTGAATCCAGTTTGTGACAACCACAAAGCCTTTGATCATAGAATATCTCGGGACGCCCGCTGGTAAGGGGCTCTGGCAGCTACACTTTTTTTATGATGCATGGAATGCTTCCTTTGCTTTCAGTAAAAATAAAAAAGATTCTCGAGGCACTCTTTCTCTTATAGCGCTCTTTCCTTCCCTTCAAGCTAGCCGGAAGAAATCCATTTCTTTTATCTGTAAGAGAAAAGGCGCTTATTCCATGAAATAGGAGCGCGGCGGAGTCATGAACAAACAAGAATAGCCACTTCCTTATCTACGCTATTGACTTTCCTCCCCCCGTGGGAAGTAGCAAGAGCCTTTATCTAATCTACTATTGAACCATCTCACCTGAAAAAGTCAGTCGCTACCTTAAGGCATGCCTTGACTCCACTCGATGGGACTTGCTTTCATAAAGATTTTTTCTTATTTACTTTATTTACTCGCCTTTACTTTAGCAGATATCTTGTTTGTATAAGTAAAAGAGGATAAGACCACCGTTTGCCACATTTGCTGATGAAACAAGATAAAGAACGGGTTCTCCCTACTTGCATTGAGCGGGATGCTGCTTTCTTCTCTGTTTTCGAGATCGATTGACTTCCATTGACCTAGATGGGAGTTGTCTTCTTCGATAGCGGGTTCTACATCCGGCATCCCTCTTTATTTCCGGGAGAATGTAGCCGATTTCCTTAGTAAGCTGGGACCTGTCCAATTGCTAGTTTGGCTGGAGTTGTTCGTTTCGAAATGCTAGGTTGACATAGAAGAATCCGAAAGGAGATGCATTGAAGAAATGTCAGGGCTGTTCCGCTAGTTGGATAGGCGACTTCTCAATCTTGGAAGAGCATCTTGCAAGGGTTAGAGGTTTTGAAGGATGAGCTGGTATGGAAGATAGAAAGCCACGTTTGTACTCGTGACTTAGTGGATCGAAACAACCAGTAGAGATTTCGAATCTTATTATACGTGACCCCGAGCCCCAATTCAGATCTTCTTTCCTGGTAACTGCCGCTTTAATCAAGCGTTAAACTACTACTTATGGCTTCGGTCGAGAAAGGTATGGGTCGGTAGGATAATGCTAGGGAAATTAGATCCACTGTCTCTACTCCCACCTATCCCGCTTAAGGTTATATGGATGAAGCGGGTCCACCACCTGGAAGAGTATTGAGATTTCTTGCTTTGAAGTGGGATTGTAGTTAATCGATTAGCTAGTAGGCTAAGGTCTAAGCACTAAGGGAATAAGGGGATAGCCTCAAAACCCTAACACTAAGCTAAGTGAATGACCAGCAGCTAATCGACTAAGTGGATTAGGATTGTTAGTGATTGAAGGATGCTTTGGGAAAGCTTACGAACGGGTATCCTTTGATTCCCTTTACAGTGGGAAGAAAGAAGCGTAGCGGGATGGGAGGAGTTAATACCCGGTTAACCCCTCGTTTTATGGCTTAGAAGAGTAGCTGGCATTGGCTCTTTGCTATAGTCCATTTATGGTATGCTATAAAGTCTAATCCTTCTTGTCTGGTAAACAAGCAAAGGGATCAAGGAAGGGAAACTTTCTTTCCTCGTAGCAATTCTTAATCTAACACTAGGGAGAATGAAGAGGATAAGCAGTGCTTAGTAAATAAGATATTAAGCGGAAATAAGGCATTGCAGAGACTGTTTGATTAGCCAAGGTAACTTCTTTCTCAAAGCACCACTCCTGCAAGACCATATTGGTGGGCAGAAGAAGCATGGAAAAACCTCTTCCTTCGACGAGAGTAGGGGATTTCCAATAGCACAACCAATTGTTTGCGCAAGGAAAGAAAGGCTTTTAACTAGCCTAGCTGCCTTCAAGACTCCCCTCAAAGCACTTCGTACCTCGATGCGCTTAGCTCTTCTTTTTTATTTACCTTTCCTTCTACTTACCGCTTTCAGAAGTTCTTCCATTCATCCCTTCTCAAAAGCGAACCGAAGCACCTAACCCTCAGTCTGAGCTCCCAGGATCAGTTAGTTATTCACATTCACAAGGAAAGTATGGAATGCTTTTGGCACCAGGGGACATGCCACCTCCTTTTGATGCATACGGTTCACAAGTCATCACACAAGATTTCCTCTAATTTTACTCTCCTCTTGGTCAAGATACATAGTAACCTCATGGCCTCCATTTGCTTTTATTCTTGCTGGTACTTCCTCTTCTTCCCCTGCTGTTACCAAGGCTCTTATCAAACCAATCTTGCCTGATATTCTGCTCCTAAACAACCCTCTACTTTTAATGGTGCTCCAGCTGTTGCCTTTTCTCCCATTGAAATCTCTAAAGCTTCCGCCAGTTTCAATACAACCCTCATTGCAAAGTTATCGAATGGACGGCCCTTTTGTGACTGCCATTCGTGACTATATAAATGCACCCTGGGGTCTCTCTGCGCCTGCAACAGTAGGGCTTCTAAATCCAAGGCATGTTATGATATATTTGGCTTCCCAAGAGGAGTTCGTGCCTGGTCTCGAGACTCTAATATGATAGAGAACTCCCTCTTTCGATTGTTTAGATGGTCTCCGAACTTCAACCCTAAATATGAATATCCTATCACAGCTGCATGGGTGAGGTTTCCATACCTCCCTCTTCCTTTTTTCCATACACCTCTTTTGCATGAAAGAGTGGGAACTTTTTGTCGCTTTCTCTGGGCAGATCAGCGTACCCTAGAGCTTACTCATCCTATGTATGCATGGAGGTTAATATCTCCCAGCCTCTTCCTTCGAAGGTTTGGATTGGCACTGGGAAGGACGAAGGCTTCTATCAGAAGATGGTTTTTGAAGGCAAGTTAGCCTTCTGCCATTAGTTTAATCCTTCAATCCAACCATCGGACAGAAGTCAGCTAGTTGCCATCCGCTCTGTCCCAATCTTCGGTCAATGATTGAGTCTGAACTCACCTAAAACGGCATAGATGGGCAAATCTACCTAGTAAAAACTCTTGTTTAGGAGCCCCTGATTACCTTGCCCTTCACTCATATCATAGGGTTGTGTTCAGTATGATCTTTAGCCTTTCTTCGTAAGATCCTGAGAATTAAAATGCCTAAAGACGGTGCTCAAGTAAGAAATGCGATCTTCTAGGGCAGGAATTCTTAGATGTTAATTGCCTAAAATCCCTCTCATTTTGTCAATAATGGAGAGGTTGGGAGAGAGCTCTTATCCTGTTGCTTAATTGCCTGTGACTTGACTTCCCCGTACTCCTTCCCCTAGAAAGCGACTTCTTTCATTCCTGGACAGCTAGGTCTTTGCTGACTCTTAGCTTTCCAGGCGGGTTGGTGTTCAACCTTCATTCAATTCAATTCAATAGGGCTATATATCCTAAAGGTCTTAATAAAAGAATCCCTGTAATAGAAGTTCATTCCTTAAATACCTTCTTAATTAGTAATTTGATGGTCTTCCGTAAAGACTTGAATGCGCATTTTCCTTCATAAGGACAGGTAAGCAGGCGGGTGACTCACTCGTAGGTAGCACTATCCGATGCTTTGACTCCTTCTTTTAGTAGTTCCTTTGAAGCCAGTAACTAGAATATAGGACCCAAAAGGCGGGCTTTTCTTGCTAAAACCAGAGCTGTTGTAGAGTTGATAAATCTCATTTGAGGGGGATGCCTCTAGCAACAAGCCCTTCAGGGGCGGTAGTCTCCCTCCTAAGGTCAGTCGACTCTAGGTCTTTCCCAGTTAGCCCAGCTTTATTATATGAACTTTAAATCATTGGCAAGGCTCGCTGGTGTAAGTTTTAGAAGTCGATCACGCCTCTCAGCTTTTGAAGGCGAAACTAGCCCTTACTAATCTAATATAGAGGTATTTTCCTTCTTTGCTTCTCCGTTGGTCGTCTGAATCCTCACAACGGGAACCGGTCTGTAAAGGAAGCAAGCGATCCTGCCAGCACACCCTAAGTAAAGAAGCTTAGAATAGGTTTCAGCATTACCTTTTATATGAGGTTGGTAAGGTGGAATCTATTCTCGACAAAGAAGAGTTTCTAAGAATGTTTTCTCTATGAGACGACAGGTTGGGGACTTGGCTCTCTCAACAATCTTTCTTCCCATTCCTCGCCTGTTAGTTGCTGGCTCAGATAGCCGGGTAGAACGTATTTTGGTTGAACGAGATTTTCATGCTTGATCAATAGGGGGAGGAGAGGGCATAGGGCTCTTGTTGATACAGGAGCAAGCCACAAATTCATATCCAAGGGGAAAGCCAAGCGCTTGGGGCTGAAGACAGAAAGGGACACCTTTAATCAAGGCTGTTAACTCTACTGCGAAACCACATTGCAAATGGCGTGGAGCTAGAAATACAAATAAGAGGATGACAAGAGAGGATCAATTTCACTGTGGTGCCCTCTATAAAAAAACTAGATGCGATTTCAAGGTCATCTTAGGGATAGAGTTCTTGGAACCAACAAAGTTGTCTCTATGCCATACTTAGGCACCTTAGGCATCATGTATGAAGGAAGACCATGTATGATCCCAACTGTGAATGTGCAGACTAGTGTGCCTACTTTATCCGCCTTGCAGCTTGTCAAGGGAGTCAAGAAGGGCGAAGAAAGCTTTGTGGCTGGGGATGAAGAAAATGGGTCAAGTGAGGACGACTGTACTGTAATAGCAGAAGTCCTTGAAGAGTTCAAAGATCTTATGCCACCGGACGAAGAGACTTCCACCTAGGAGAGAGGTGGATCATCGCATTGAGCTGGAACCAGGTTTTTGCCGGCAATGGCACCTTACAGGAAGGCCCCCACTTTTCTAAGAGCTGAGGAGACAATTGAGGGAGTTGTTGGAAGCCGGATTTTGTAAGCCATCAAAGACCCCTGAATAGTTACATCCATTACAAACTACACGAAAGTTGCCCTTTTTTCATGGAGATTTACCCATCACAAAGATGCATAGAGGAACAGAACGAACTTCATATATCCTTTTCCACTCAATCCAGAAACAAGATCGGACGTTATTCCGGTTCGTCTCCATTTTAGTGAAACTCTTCCTCAAGCAAGGCAGCCGATAAGTCATCAAAGGCTTTGTGTGAATAATGTAATAGTCAGCATTACTTCTTTTCAAGTTTCCCAAGGTGATTTCATATCTTTGAAAGAAAATGATGCTATAATCTATTCAGAAATAAGGAGATCCTTCTATATCAAAATTTCAGTTTCTAAAATCATAGGAAAATTCCTGGATAGCCCGGTAAGAATGTGGAGAAGAACCAAAACGGAATGGTTCCGCTTACTTAAAACTAAGAGGGGATGCCGCCTACTACTGAAAGACCCGTTTTTGCAACAGTTGCGTTCTTCTATGCAAGACGAAGACTTAGAAAGAACAAAGAAGTTTGGATCCGAAAAAGTATGCTTAGGCAGTTCTTTCGCTGAACACAAGAGAATAAAGAGGAATTTTTATCATTTCAAATCGATATTCTTATCGAAGAGAAGGAACGAAAAAACCCTAAATAGAAAAAGAAGCCCTATAGTTTACAACTCTTCTTTCTATAGTAATTTGACCTCTTGCTCCACCCATCAGTCTTCTATGAAGAGAAAAATAAAAAGCTCTTCCCTATCTACTCATTATTCGGAGGTGAATTATAGAACACCAAAAGCTGTGCTATCTTATAGACCTAACATAGGTCACATCCCTCACGTGCGCCAAGAGCACATTCGATAGCATCCTCTTAAGGTTTAAAGATCCAAACCTTCTTCTTTTTAGCGGAAACGCACGTGGCCAAAACATATAAAGATCGGCATAGTCGCTCATAGGGGCATATCTCTCTAGATAGAGGATAGTCTAGATCTTGATTCACTATTTCCATTTTTTTCTTTATAGTTTGAGTGAACATCTGGTAGCCAATTGATCAGGACTAGGAGCTGCACCAAGACGGATTAGTTCGCCTTCGGGTTCTTAAGAAGAAAAAGAAGATCCCGGAGTTCTCTTTCTAGCCCGGAGTTCTCTTTCTAGGTTGAGGAGATTGCTTTGACTTTCTTGTTAACCCTACCCGAAAGAGAGTGAGTGGCGGATTCAGAGAAAAGCTATTCTTCTTAGCAGTTTCACAAGTGAATGGAATTATTCTTCCCCCGAGGGTGACTTCACTACCTGGATCCTCATCTCTTGAACTCGTTCTGGCAGCTAGTTTAATGGCACCGGCATCTCATCTAGTCTAGATCGATTCCCTAAGAGCTTCTTCTCTAGCAGGCGATTTGGCCCATTTTCTCTTTCCTGGTAATAAGGAAAGGCCTTTCCCTATCACGACCGCCTTCCTTTATTCGGAATTCATTCGTCTCAAAAGAAAGAGCTAGCAAACCACACCAATTCCATTCCAATTATCTCTGACAGAGCAGGATAGCTGCCATCAACCCTTTAGAGCGAGGGCCCTCCGAGACCAATGCAGAAGGAATAAGAGCCTTTATGCCTTGAGCCTTGAGCGAAATCATTGACCTTGCGCCTGGTTTGATTAGGACATTGCCGCATTTCATCTCAAAGAGGATCTAACTCTTTCTTTCCGGCTTAGCCGAACTACTTGGCTCGGATCAATTCACTCTTTCTTTATCGCAAGCAAATAGCCAAAGAGCTGATGAAAGAGCACCGTCTTCTCTTATTCCTGAAAACATCTTCAGAGCAGTTATTACAAAAAGACTAGCATCTCTAACAGGAAAAGCAAGCAAAGACCTCCCCTTTGGTTTGGTGGCCTCCTTCCTTGATAAGAGTGAAAGCAGAATCAGAATCAGACTCTTGGACGTGGGATCTTGCCTAAATCAATTTCCATTGAGTGGGGTAAGTCTCAAAAAGCATTTCACCGGCACTCAGCCCTTCTCCCCTTACTCCAAGAGCCGAAACAGCCCCTATTCCTTCAACAGCAGTTAGGCCTTTTTCTAATCCTACAGCCCTTCTCCCAAGAGTTTCAGAAAAGGCTACCGACTTGGCCTACTTTGACTACGCTATTCTTCTCATTTCGAAAGAAGAAGTAGCCCCGCCGACGACAACAGATTCAATAGCTGGGGATCTTGCTAATAATGAAACTCCTAACCTTAAATCATAGAACCGGGGATTATTTCCAAGAATCCGAAGTTGGAGCGGGGAAAAAAAAATCCCCAGTGGGTAGGGAAGCTGCCCATCCGTTATAGTTGCTTCAGAAAGAGAAATTGGAAGGTTGGGCGATCTCCTATCCTGTCCGGTCGTTGTGGCAAGCGAATCTATTGAGAGATATATTGAGCCGGTAAGCGGGATTGACTTGCCGAATAGTGATATGATGTCACGAAAAACGGCTGCTCATTTCGTATCTTGAAGAAAGTCAAGCAGGAATAGATGGCCTGCCCCTAGCTCTAACTAATATCTCTACTTTGATAGCACAGGAGTGCTTTCATTCCCTGCCACCCGCTTCTATAACTGGCTATTCCTTATCGGCATTTCAAGACAAAATCTTTCATGATCCATCCCGGAATTGGATAGAGAATAGTTGGGATATTCAACAGGGAGGGAACAGAAGGGGATGACATCAGAAGTAGGATCGTCGAACGGTCTTCTGGCTCCGTGGCTCCTGACCTTGGAAGATGGGATTCCGAGACCAGGACCCTTTTTCATAACTTCCGCTCGTTGCGTACCTTGCTCCACTACTGTACGAATAGCATTTCCCGCTGCAGTTTGAGCAGCAAATGGTGTCCCTCTTCTTGTACCCCGGAATCCACAAGTACCGGCGGAGGCCCAATAAACCACCCGACCCCTTACATCTGTAACAGTCACAATGGTATTGTTGAAGCTTGCTTGAACATGAATAAGTCCTTTTGGTATTCTACGTGCACTCTTGCGTGAACCAAGACGTCCATTCTTACGTGAACCAGTTTCTTTTTTTTCTTTCATTCCGGGGAAAACCTCCTTGAAGTATCAACTAATGAGGGAGGAGTGAGATTATACAACCCGCCCTTTCTCTTTTTTTTTTCACAAATAGTCAATTTAGGATCTAATTCGGATATCAGAAGGATTACCATATATAACACAAAATTGATCCGCCGATTCCTTCGAATCTAGCCTCCCGGTCTGTCATTATACCTCGAGAAGTCTAAATAATTACAATCCCCATCCCGCCTAAAATTGGAAGAATTCGTTGATAGTTAGAATAGATTCGTAGACCAGGTCGACTGATCCGTTTTCAATTTTGAAAAGTTCTGTTAGGTTCTTAGTAGCAATCGGCGACCCTTTTTTTCTTTTACTTCACAGAGCTTTTCGTCTCCTTGATAGCTGGAAGTTCTCCAAAAGTATGAAAAGCTGGAGGACTTTGTACCATCCATTCCGGTGTGGTTGGATTCTGTTCAACAGCCCAAGGACTTGGAGCGCATCTTTTGTTGTTTCCACTGCTTGAAGTGATTGCTACGACCACGAAGAAACGACAAATCCCAACTACAGATATATAAGAGCCAGAACTGCTAAGGGCATTCCATCCAGCGTAAGCATCTGGATAATCTGGAATGCGACGTGGCATACCCGAAAGCCCTAAGAAATGCATGGGAAAGAAGGTCGGATTAACCCCGAAAAAAGTGATCCAAAAATGGATTTGACCTAAAGTTTCAGGATATGTTCGACCAAAGATTTTACCTACCCAATAGTGAAATCCTGCAAATAAAGCAAAAACGGCTCCCATAGAAAGTACATAATGGAAATGTGCAACCACATAATAAGTATCATGTAGAGCAATGTCTAGCCCAGAATTTGCCGGAACTATTCCAGTGAGTCCCCCTATGGTGAACAAAAATATGGACCCTACAGCAAATAACATGGGTGTTTTGTATTGTATCGAACCCCCCCACATGGTAGCGATCCAACTAAAGATTTTGATTCCAGTGGGGACAGCTATGATCATGGTAGCTGCGGTGAAGTAGGCACGGGTATCAACGTCTAAGCCCACAGTAAACATATGATGAGCCCAAACAAGAGATCCAAGAACACCTATACTGATCATGGCATAAACCATGCCTAGATACCCGAAGACCGGTTTTCCCGAAAAAGTCGAAACGATATGACTTATGATACCGGATCCAGGCAGAATGGGAATATACACCTCTGGATGACCGAAGAACCGAAAGAGATGCTGGTATAATATGGGGTCTCCCCCTCCAGCGGGATCAGAAAAGGTTGTATTAAAGTTTCGATCGGTTAATAACATGGTAATTGCCCCTGCCAGTACCGGAAGTGATAATAAAAGTGGGAATGCTGTCACTAGAACGGACCACACAAATAGGGGTGATCTATGCATAGTCATTCCAGGTCCACGCATGTTGGAGATAGTTGTTATAAAATTGATAGAACCTAAAATGGATGAAATACCAGATAGATGAGGACTAGAAATTGCTGAATCAACTGCTCCTCCAGAATGGCTGGTAATACCACTTAAGGGCGGATAGACCGTCCACCCAGTGCCACTACCCACTTCTACTAAGGCTGGGCTTAATAGGAGCAAAACGAACGAACCCCTATGCGGAAGATTCCGCATCGAAATTGTCCCTTCTTAGAGCGACTTTTTCCGTTAAGGAAAAAAAAGCTCTAGAGGTCGGCCCGTTTTGCTCGAGATCCCCTAAAAGGCTATAAAGCCTTTCTAAGGACGACTCACCCGTGGCGGACGTCGGGTTATCGAGGGCTCGCGCCCCACGTCGTTCCCAGTCCCCGCTCGGATAAAGGACCTGCATTAGTCCAATGATCCGAGCCTTGACCTCGAGCAGGTCTTCCGCTTGTACATGGGCGAAGTAGATTTCCTCCGCACTCGGGAAGGGCTTGGAAGCTAAAAGCCTCCGTTGAATGTCCCGGATGGAATCTCCACCGATGCGTTCATCGGGTTCGTAGCCCGGGTGCCCGGGACTAGCAGCCCCCTCTGTGGACACCGATGCATGATTCCCGTTGTGAGGCGCGGCCCCTGATGATGAAGGATTGGGGGAGGCGTCTTCACTCGACGAGAAGTACGCCCACCACCCCTCAGAACCAGACGAATCCATTGTCATCACAAGGGAGCCGCCTAACAAATTCAAAATAAGCCTAAAGGAAAGGGGAATGAAAAAGGCTATCCACCCGGATAGACCTTTCTTTATTAAAAAGGCAGATAGAGCCTGCCTCCCCAGAAAGACACCATGCGTGCACAGGATCCCATAAAAAAAGTTGAGGACCCCTGCCTTCGAACAAAGAATAAAAAGTAGAGCAAATGCTGGTATAGCAATGAACATTGGGATGATACTAGGAAATATGGGCCGAAGACTCTCGATAGTAGTTCCATGAACAATCCTTTGCGGGATTGGATTTTTTTCTTTTTGGAAATGCCATAAAACGCGAACCAAGATCCGTGATACGAAAACCAAAATCAGAATGAGGAAGAAAAAGATATCGTGATGTAAGTCTATTATTCCTTGCATCATAGGTGTTGCTGCGTCTTGAGATCCTAATTGCCATGGTTCCGCTGCATCACAAGGAGCAATTGTGAGAAATAGCCATTCTAGAACAATCATTTGATCTGTTTCATTCTTTGACTGCTCTGCTCCCCCAAAAAAATGGAGAGACTTGTTCTTGCTCTTCCAATTCAGGAAGACTGATTTCGCCGGTTGGTCCAACCAAGAAAGACATGGGAATTTCGGGCGTCAGATTCTTCTTCTCTTACTTATGACATTTCTAGAGCTCCCTTGAAAAACAGACTGTATAATCAGTCAGTAGTGCGATTCACTTTCTTGCTAAGGAGATGAGTTGCCTTCTTCAGATTGAAATTCTCTCTGGGAATCATATCCCTAAGCTCTCACTCGAAAGGGTTCAAAACGTATTCGTTGCTAAGAAAATTTTGAATTAAATAAGTTGTCGGGACTCATCCAACTAAGCTTAGCCTTTACCTGAGCACCTCGCCTTTTAGGCCTTGCTTGCTTTACTTTAGTCCTACTATCCCTGTCTCTTGAAATCTTATACTATCTTAACTAAAAATACAAAAGGTAATAAAGATTTGATTCTTGATACTAGATGCTCTATTGAGTAAGTAACTCGTTAAGTAAGAATAAGTAATATCACAAATTGAATCCCCGAAACTTCTTTTTTTGGTACAGCTCGAAGAGACAGAAGATTAGAGGAGGGCAGATGAGATGACACTCAAAGCACTGATAGTCTAAACCCTGGGGCTGGTACTTCAATTGGAAGCTATCACAAACTAGATGCTTACAGTCCTTTTTTCTCTCCCAGTGCTTTAAGTAATAAATACATCTAGAAAGAAGCTATTCTCTAGCCTAGAGGAAAGAGAACAACTAGGATGAAAGGTATTACTAATCTTGATATAGTGAGACAGGATGATAGAATGTCACTAGTATAAGCGTCCGGTTAGAACCATGGGAAGATTAGAATGACTTCACTAGGAACCTCATTAAAGATAGATAGCTACCTTAGAGAGCTTACACAGTCAATTGATCTATCCTAGGTTGAGGAATACGGGAAGAAGGCTTTCAAGTCAAGAAGAGATTTGCTCCTAAGGAGGAAATAAGGGAGTCATCTCGAAAGACGCAAAAGATCTGTTATTAGCTTATTTATAAGCAGTCGAAGATCCTTAAAAGCCTTTCTTTTTGGCTTACGGCTTACTTTCCTTTTTTTTTCTGAAAGCCTATCTATATAGACAGACATAGACTGAGGGCATTCTCGGCATCCATGCTCCTGGCAATGGCAAGATCCGAGATGTCAGTTCTTGAAGACAAGCCTCAACCTTATTCTGACTCCTACTAGGGCAATCAGGTTCAAGTTAAGCCCGAACTGCTTAGTTTTACACTTCTCTTCCGACACAAGCTTCTTTGCCAAGCCTCCCCATCAACAGGAAATCTAGTAAGAAAGGCAAGGGTTCTCAACCACGGGAAGGGGGGAGGGGGAAGGATCACAAGGCCAAGATTGAAAGTCAGGGTCGGTGATCAAAGGGAAAGAGAGGAAAGGGGCAACTCAAATAGAAATAATAAATACATCCTGATTTCACTTTAAAGAGAGGATACCATAGCTAAAACCTTATCTAAGTTGACTTCGTTGGAAGTACCAATACCCACTGCTACTAAGAACCTAACTGATTTCTCCCTTTAGGACAAAGATCATTACTATGTTTTATCAGTACTTTCAACTATGATTCTATGAGACTTCCTACAGAGTAAGTAGGCATAAAGATGGGTTAGATTACAGTGGAAAGCGCAGACAGCAGGAAGGATTTCCGGCAATGGATTAAGCTGACACCTCTCTTTAATGAAGCAGCGAGCGTACTTCCATGTCTAATTTATAACTAAACCGGTAGTCTTTGACTGGTTTATAGGCCGGTTTCCTTCTCTTTATCAACCAAACTACTAGCTTACAGGTTGGCTGGCTGGCTATTCTATAAACCCTGTGCCAAATAGTGGTATCCGCTAGTCTTCCTAACAAAAGAAGTCAAAGATGTTTTAGTTACTGCAACAGCCTTCATTACAAGAGTTTCCGCTTTGAAAGTGAGGCATATCAGTGGTTTACATCTTACTATAAGTTCTTTCTAATAAAGCAAAGTCTTTTGAAATCACTCGGAATGCTAAAGGACCCTTTCACTTTCTAGCGAATAGAATAGGAATCTGTGAAGGTAAAACGGAGGTTCTTATGAGCATCCCAATGGATAGAGGGCTGAATGTCTCATGAATTAGAAGGGGATAGCCCCTTTCACCTTCAAGCGCAAGAAACTCCCGGTAGTGTAAGCATGTCAATGGAGTTCCCAAAGAAGTCCTTTTGCTTACTGGTACTCCTGTCCTACCCCTGCTGGAACTAGACCAGTGACCGAAAAAGAAGTCGCTCTTGTCTTACTCTTATCGGTATCGTAAGCCCTTCTAGTACAACCGTTCCCTCCCTACTCAAAGGGTGAGATGACTTCAAGAATATCATCAGTACTCCTCGAATCAATCTATTCTACCGACGAAGAATCTGGGTTGTAGGCAAGCGCCGCCCCAGCAAGTGTTACGCGCTACGTCGAAAGGGAAGATCGCTCGAATCGCCCTATTCATCTCCTCTCCCGTTGGTCGAGTCACTTCGTCCTTTATCATCTTGATGAAAGCCTACTTAGCAGCCCCTATAGAGGCTCACTTCATGCCTTTATGAGCCTACCATCTTAGCTAGAGTCGACAGACATCTTTGTAACCTAATAGCCCCAAAAAGGATGGTCTTTTCTAAGAAGAAAAGCATATCTACCTTGAGGATCTTCTGGAAAGTAGCCTACGAAAAGAGAAAACCCAACCAATATGAGCCAATACTTGCCTTTCCCATGGAAGAGAGTAGCCCCGCGTATTGATTCATTACCGACTGAACAGGAAATGCTTGCTTCTATTCTCTCCCCTCGAGTCGTAAATAAATGTGAAGGATAAAGAACTGGAAAGGCTGTAAAAGTGGAATCATTTCTTTATTGTTGATAGTTATCCGATTCCAACATATCTTTCTTCCTTGTCTCGGTAATCAACATAAGAGTAGCGAGAGCAGGGCGTAAGCATTAGTTCTTTCTTGCATTTTGTCGTTGATAATGTTGAGATCGCTAGTTTTGACCCCCATATTGCATATTCTACCAAAAAAAGCCATTTTCCTGGATAACAATTTCAAACTATAAAGAAACTAAAATATGTTAGGAAAGATTTTCGCTAATATAAGAAAAGGGCAGGAATCGGCTTTCTAACCTACCTATCTTAAAGAAATGATAAAAACTCTTATTTTAAAGGCGATCAACTCTCTTTTGTGCATGAGTTTAGAGGCTGAAGGGAAGTCTACTCTACTTAAAAGACACTCTCACTCCTATCTTTCTTAGAGCTGCCACAGGAGTGCCATGTTAGGCATTTCTTTTGTCTTTCTTGCTTAGGTGTGTAAGACCTGGTCATTCTCTAAACCGTAGGTGTCTTAATGTGTGCAATGCTGCTGCAGTATCTTTGTCTTGGCTCTTTCCGGATTCTATCTGCTGGGTGATTTCTTGTGATCCGTTCAATGGCAAGCGAAGCAATCTTTCGTAAAAGCATGAAGAAAGGGGTTTGCTAGGCCACCCGCCTGATCAGGGTTTCTATCCGAACTAGTAGAAGAAAGACAAGTAGTCAAGGAGGCTAATTTTAAAGAGTTTGATGGCATAGATGAAGTGGCGCAAAGTCTAATAGGGAAAGTGATGGTAAAGGAAGAAGTCAATATATGCTGCCTGAGAAAGTCTATGGCATGTGCTTGGGTTTGATCTGAGATGGGTTCATGCCAGGCTGGGTGCAGTGGCTAAGGCAAGATTTGATACCCATCATCTTGAGGGGTAGAGAGGATGGCCCTTATAGCCCTTCCTGTAAAGTTCTCCTTGCTTAGCAAAGAAGCAAAATGCCCATTTTATTTATTCTAAGTACATCTTTTGTTTCAGAGGGGAGGATTTTTTTGATCCAGAAAAGAAATACAATAGTATAGCTAGTGTTTGATTGGGTCACATCTTGTCACAATATGAACTGTGAAGGACATGAAGTAGTGACGCAACTTCTGAGTAACAAAGACTAATGTGAGGCAGTGCCCTTCCACAACTGAGTACCCTGTCCCCGGACCTGTGATCACTCGGCTCAAGTAGTATACTGGGCATTCCTTCCTATCGCAATGCCCCATGAGAAGTAGAAGTGAGATAAAGCTGCAAGGGATTGGCTGAATATTGATCCAGTTTAGGCAGCTTTCAGTCTCTATAAACTTGATGGAATATCTCTTACACAAGGAAAAAGACTTGCATCAATCAATGGCATGAAGGAGTTGAATCAGGAACAGAAAGACTTTCAAAGCCAAAGCAAAGGCATTCATTTAGCAGGAGTTTACGCTGCAAAGACGATTTAGCTCTTTCTCTTCTTTAACTAGTTACATGAATAATTGGGCTAGTTTACTAAGCTTTCAGTCTACATAAACTTCATTCAATATTGTGAAATCCTATAATGACTCCATAGATCGTTATTAGGACTCATCTAGGGTATGATAACAATGATTGTAACACGCAG
>BQNB010002333.1:113421-126233 GCA_026074375.1 Tanacetum coccineum
TCAACCAAACTACTAGCTTACAGGTTGGCTGGCTGGCTATTCTATAAACCCTGTGCCAAATAGTGGTATCCGCTAGTCTTCCTAACAAAAGAAGTCAAAGATGTTTTAGTTACTGCAACAGCCTTCATTACAAGAGTTTCCGCTTTGAAAGTGAGGCATATCAGTGGTTTACATCTTACTATAAGTTCTTTCTAATAAAGCAAAGTCTTTTGAAATCACTCGGAATGCTAAAGGACCCTTTCACTTTCTAGCGAATAGAATAGGAATCTGTGAAGGTAAAACGGAGGTTCTTATGAGCATCCCAATGGATAGAGGGCTGAATGTCTCATGAATTAGAAGGGGATAGCCCCTTTCACCTTCAAGCGCAAGAAACTCCCGGTAGTGTAAGCATGTCAATGGAGTTCCCAAAGAAGTCCTTTTGCTTACTGGTACTCCTGTCCTACCCCTGCTGGAACTAGACCAGTGACCGAAAAAGAAGTCGCTCTTGTCTTACTCTTATCGGTATCGTAAGCCCTTCTAGTACAACCGTTCCCTCCCTACTCAAAGGGTGAGATGACTTCAAGAATATCATCAGTACTCCTCGAATCAATCTATTCTACCGACGAAGAATCTGGGTTGTAGGCAAGCGCCGCCCCAGCAAGTGTTACGCGCTACGTCGAAAGGGAAGATCGCTCGAATCGCCCTATTCATCTCCTCTCCCGTTGGTCGAGTCACTTCGTCCCTTATCATCTTGATGAAAGCCTGCTTAGCAGCCCCTGTAGAGGCTCACTTCATGCCTTTACGAGCCTACCATCTCAGCTAGAGTCGACAGACATCTTTGTAACCTAATAGCCCCAAAAAGGATGGTCTTTTCTGAGAAGAAAAGCATATCTACCTTGAGGATCTTCTGGAAAGTCGCCTACGGAAAGAGAAAACCCAACCAATATGAGCCAATACTTGCCTTTCCCATGGAAGAGAGTAGCCCCGCGTATTGATTCATTACCGACTGAACGGGAAATGCTTGCTTCTATTCTCTCCCCTCGAGCCGTAAATAAATGTGAAGGATAAAGAACTGGAAAGGCTGCAAAAGTGGAATCATTTCTTTATTGTTGATAGTTATCCGATTCCAACATATCTTTCTTCCTTGTCTCGGTAATCAACATAAGAGTAGCGAGAGCAGGGCGTAAGCATTAGTTCTTTCTTGCATTTTGTCGTTGATAATGCTGAAATCGCTAGTTTTGACCCCCATATTGCATATTCTACCAAAAAAAGCCGTTTTCCTGGATAACAATTTCAAACTATAAAGAAACGGAAATATTTTAGGAAAGATTTTCGCTAATATAAGAAAAGGGCAGGAATCGGCTTTCTAACTTACTTATCTTAAAGAAATGATAAAAACTCTTACTTTAAAGGCGATCAACTCTCTTTTGTGCATGAGTTTAGAGGCTGAGGGGAAGTCTACTCTACTCAAGAGACACTCTCACTCCTATCTTTCTCAGAGCTGCCACGGGAGTGCCATGTTAGGCATTTCTTTTATGTCTTTCTTGTTTAGGTGTGTAAGACCTGGTCATTCTCTAAACCGTAGGTGTCTTAATGTGTGCAATGCTGCTGCAGTATCTTTGTCTTGGCTCTTTCCGGATTCTATCTGCTGGGTGATTTCCTGTGATCCGTTCAATGGCAAGCGAAGCGATCTTTCGTAAAAGCACGAAGAAAGGGGTTAGCTAGGCCACCCGCCTGATCAGGGTTTCCATCCGAACTAGTAGAAGAAAGACAAGTAGTCAAGGAGGCTGATTTTGAAGAGTTTGATGGCATAGATGAAGTGGCTCGAAGTCTGATAGGGAAAGTGATGGCAAAGGAAGAAGTCAATATACGCTGCCTGAGAAAGTCTATGGCCTGTGCTTGGGTTTGATCTGAGATGGGTTCATGCCAGGCTGGGTGCAGTGGCCAAGGCAAGATTTGATACCCATCATCTCGAGGGATGGAGAGGATGGCCATTATAGCCCTTCCTGTAAAGTTCTCCTTGCTTAGCAAAGAAGCAAAATGCCCCTTTTCTTTATTCCAACTACATCTTTTGTTTCAGAGGGGAGGATTTTTTGATCCAGAAAAGAAATACAATATAGGGCTTTCTCCAGTCTTCATAATATAATGCTCTAAGGCACATTCTGCTGGACATGGGTAGAATTTACATTGGAGGCAAGTTTTCTGAAATTTGTTGGCTTCCTCCAATACTGCAGCTGAGAGTTCTGCTGGAGGTGCATATTCATATTCTCCACACGGGAAATGGGCAAGCAAATCAACTAAGGCTTGACTTTTCATTGCGTTGGGAGTTACACATTTCATGTCATAGCCTGCTAGAGTGAGGAACCGCCGAGCAGCTCTCCCTATGAGTATAGTATAGCTCGAGACATTAAGTGTTTGATTGGGTCACATCTTGTCACAATATGAACTGTGAAGGACATGAAGTAGTGACGCAACTTCTGAGTAACAAAGACTAATGTGAGGCAGTGCCCTTCCACAACTGAGTACCCTGTCCCCGGACCTGTGATCACTCGGCTCAAGTAGTATACTGGGCATTCCTTCCTATCGCAATGCCCCACGAGAAGTAGAAGTGAGATAAAGCTGCAAGGGATTGGCTGAATATTGATCCAGTTTAGGCAGCTTTCAGTCTCTATAAACTTGATGGAATATCTCTTACACAAGGAAAAAGACTTGCATCAATCAATGGCATGAAGGAGTTGAATCAGGAACAGAAAGACTTTCAAAGCCAAAGCAAAGGCATTCATTTAGCAGGAGTTTACGCTGCAAAGACGATTTAGCTCTTTCTCTTCTTTAACTAGTTACATGAATAATTGGGCTAGTTTACTAAGCTTTCAGTCTACATAAACTTCATTCAATATTGATTACACTCCTTCTCCTACTGCTTCTCCTTATACCCACTAATGTGATTCTTCGTCCTACCTTGACTATTGGGAAATTTCCATTCGAGAAAGAGATGTACGAATAAAGGAGCGAAGCTGACTCGACCGGACGGTAGAGGTTGTTTAAGAATCGAGATAGGCACCGTGAAAGAAAGAACTTCGCTAGCTTACCCCACGTAGCAGTCCTAGTAAATACCTGTGCTTTATAGAATAGGGCCTTTTAGGATATGATTACAATGCTTCAGTTGTCATTGATCAAGAAGGAAATCAAAAAGGAAGTCGATTTTTTGGTGCGATTGCCGGGGAATTGAGACAGTTTAATTTGACTAAAAGACTTTCATTAGCTCCTTAGGTATTATAAGATGAGACCATGAATCGAACCAGATCGAAACATTCAGCTGTCGACGGACACACTTTGCCGGAACGTCGACCGCAAACGAAAGATAGCCAGGCCCCGGTTCCCAGGGTTAGGGTATTCCCTATTATGTTATGAGCCTACTCAGATCAGAACTAGTTTATTCTCTTTCGCCTATCGGCCGGCCGGCTTTAAGCAACCTTCGCATTTCCTGCTGAGATCCCAAGTCTCCAAGTAGGCCCTCTTGGCCACCCACGACCTTGGCTTTTTAGAGAATCCCGCTCCTGTCTCGTAGGACTTGTAGCTCGGCAGTCCACCGGGTGGGTTTTTTTATCCTTCCAGTTTCGAGTGTATTCTTGGATAGTTATAGCGGCCCATAGGCGCGAGATGTACCTTGTGGGGGGGCGGCGGTCCCATGGACATAGTCCTTTCAGGCAGTGGCCGTTTAGTCCATGGTCCATTGGATGGTCGGTGCAAGGCCAGAAATTGGAACACATTGATTCCGCTCGTTCCCGTCCTTCGCTTCAGGGCCTGTCCCTCGGTGTGGTCAGTACTCCATACTGTCGGGCAGCGAAGCTTACACTTGTTCACTAATTATGACGGTTTGCTAGGGCCTCTTTCCTCCTCCCTTTTCTGCTCACTTGTAGGGGTCCGGACCCCACAAAGGGGGAGGTATTCGACTGAACATCTCAGCCATTGGGGGGATTTTCGCCCGCATCCGATCCCCAATTCTTGTTCACCCCTGTGAAGGGTACTTGTTAGTCAATAAACGTTGTGTGATATTCGTCATAATATTATATAACCTTTAAAGAAAGAGTAATATACATTAGTTCGTGCAATATATTATGAGTAAATCTTTATGACATTGCTTAACAAAATATGGGTTACGGTATTCAAAAGCTACACATTTTCATACCTTATAAACAACCTAAACTTTTCCGTACTTTGACATGCACGATTCTTTTCAATTGAATTTAATATTGCTTTTAGTGGTATACATTTGTCACTCTGGAGGACCTCGTTACTCATGAGGGACATCTAAATGGCTAGATGTCACGCGTGAGCAAGCATAAAAGATGGGACGAAGGTGACCGAGCTCACCACTCGGTTACCATGTGTTTGTGGGCCCATAAGGATGTTTTTATTATTGTTTATTCGATTTGTGAGTGTGAAGGGGGTATTTTGTGGGGTATATTTGTATAAGGTGAGTATTTTAATAAAATGTGAAAAGAGTGGTGATAAAAATTAATTATACTTATATATCTTACATTATATATAACAGGATAAAACAATGTCACCTCATGCAACATAAATGCTACATCACCACTAAAGAATGCCACCTCGTCCATTTTGAATTCCATGTCACTAATATGTAATCCACCTAGGCAACTAACAAAGCCACATAGGCATTTTTTATCCACGTGTGCATGAGTGAAATCCTGCAAAATTAATTTGTTATAAAAATGCTTTGGCCAAGATTTGAACTCGGGTTAATGCACAAATAAGCAAATACCTAAACCACTAGACCAAGCCTGGATTTGTGATTACGTTTGAAAAAACAAAACAATAAACATCAAGCGATATCAATAGAAAATCAGTTTCACTATATTGAGAGAATACATGTATTTGAAAATGGAAACTATATCGCATCCAGCAGATCAAAATCACAAATACCTCCCATCCATAAAAACCTTGAAACAATCAAAATCCCACACATAGATCGGGCTATATCATTCACCTGAAAATCCCAGCTGCTTCGGAATCATCATCGGAGGTATCTTTTCTATTAAATTCTCATAACATGATTACTGATTTAATTTGTACCGAGTGAATCAAATTAGGTTACCCCTTAATTTTTGATATCATGACAACTACTATTAGATATACTATATGTGTAATCATATACAATATTATTTTTCAATATAAAGAATTAGAAGTTTTGTACAAAAAGTATATCAGCAACCATTTATACAAATTTGATATCAGTTCTTTCTCATATAGGGTACTTGTCTTGGCTGCCACAAATCGGCCGTATGCAATCGATGCTCCTCTAATGCGACCTACAAGATTTGATCAAGTGAGACACTTTTACGTTACTGAACTTTTAATTTTCTATATCACTATTTCCTAATTAGCATTTTTGAACCAAATTATTTTGAAACATTTTAGTTATATAACTAACTTCCAAATTTACAAAGTGTTCATGGAAATGCCAATGTAATTTGTGCATTTGCATAGACAAGTGGTCAGGACCTTTATGCTATGCTTTTGCATAGCATTTAGTTTCTTGCAAAGCATTGTATTCGGTTGTAAATTATGGCAGCCAAGACAAGTGGTCAGGTTTAATGTTTTTTTCATAGTTTGCCTATTATGTATGGGATACTATTTTATGCTATCACCCTGAGAGCTTAAGATGACACATTGATCTTGCTGATCCTTTGATTAGAATGGTAGCTATTTATTTTATTAGCGATTGGATTATTGTATTAGTAGGTCTCACTATTTAATAACATTGTTTGTTTATTTTCTTTGTGCAAGATGTAATTATAGTTTTCAGTTTCTTTAATGGTGTTGGTGTTGGTAGTGTCGGACATCTATTTATTTTCCATGTTTATTCATATTGTTAAATTAATTCTAATTAAGGATACATGAGTCATGTTATCTTACTTTTATTGTTACATTTGATTTTTGAATTTTACAATGCTTAATTTAATTTTATTGATCCAACCTTGCAGGAATCCTGATTGCTTATATCTGCAGGAGTTCCGATCACAAGAGGATATCTTCACTAAAGATGAAAAGATATTTGGGGATCAAACCGAACGATTAGATCTTGAACATAAGGTAAAGATTTAGCTTTAATTTAGACTTTTTTGGTATTAAGTTTGATGAATTGGCTACCAATGTGAATTGTGTTAGAAAATATCCTATTAGCCATCCTTTTTTCCTTTTCATCAGGTTTATACATAGGGAGAAACTCTATTGTGAAATGAGAAAATTTGGCTGGAGTTTACAGAGTTTCCATGGAAGACTTGATTGACGTAAGTTTAGTTTTATGTGATCTATTTTGTCCTTGGTTTTGCCGAATTTTGCTTGATGAAATGATCATAACTAGGAACACTTTTAAGTCATCCAATTTTAGCACTTTATGTCACGTTCTTATCAACCGCTTTGTACAGGCCATGATAGTTCTTTAAACCATTGTACAAACTTTCGGATATTGTGGGTGCAATTAGTAGGGAAATCTGCCATCATATCTCTAGAGTTTGTTGAGGCATCAATTGCTCTACACTTGATGGTTGGAACTTCATAAGTAAGCATCTTATTGTCAATGTTTTTACATCATACACCATTGTAGTTGAGGTGCTAAATACTGCATGATTTGCTGTAAATAATTTATAAAAGTAGATAATATAGTTTTGACTTGATTTTCAGATAACCGTAACCTTTACAAGTGGATATGGAATCATTTAAGGTCAACCGTTTTTCGACTGTGGTTGAAAAGAAGGAGAGTAGAACCATTCTTCAGCTGGAACATTCACTTTCGACCTCCTTAGCATGTGTGGTATGTAAGAGATTTTTTTTTCAAGAAATTATAACTTGTCTGGTCTATATATATCTGTTTGAAATGTTTGAAGTTAGTTATAAGGATTTGTGCATCGGTTGAGAATTAAATGAATTGACGATGCCACGTAATCTAATCACACGCATGAGTTTTTAAATTCATGCAGATAATAACCGTTACGTGCTTGCTTAAGTCACGGATATAAACCTTTTCAGTAGTAGTGTCGAGATTGAGGTTATGATTTTTGTAGTGAGTTTCTTATAATTAGTTAGAATGTAGTCGTGATTAGCATATCTTTAACTGTTATGACAATATGTACACCAGTTAAGCATGGGACCAATTTGTTTTAACATATTAACATGTAATTGTAGTCAACATATATGTTAGATGTTATAATAATAAAACTTTCAAGTGAACTTTGTATAAAGAAAAGAACCCATTCCAGTACCTAATTAGGCTTAGGCTTATGTCTTTTAATTAGGCTTATTGGAGCTAACAAAAGTTGTTAACGAACTACTGCAGTTAAATAATACAAGTGCTTAAATCGCTGACTTTGTAATATTTACCGCAATGGACAAGTTGCATGTATGGAAAACAGACATTTCAACACTTGAAATAGCTAAATCTGAAATGTTTTACTTAAAACCGAATTGAAGTTGAAGAATGTGTGATAAGTAGTTACTGACCAGTGTCTCTGCTTTGCTTGGAGATACCAGTGACAACCCCAATGAGGTTAACTTTTGGTTTATTGAATGAAGTGCATCTATTATACGAATAAACTGATAGTCATACTCATCATCTGACATCCTTGACATTTTTTTGCAATTATTTGCAACTGTGAGTGTGTGTGGAAACTGTAATTTGGTTTTTGTTTCCTTGCCTGTTGTTGGGATTTGGGAGTTGCTAATTCTAATGCTAAAATGATAGCATTAAATTTCTTGCAGAGCATTGTATTCGGTTGTGCTGCAATCAGAAGCTAGCTAAGTAGTTAAGAAATGGATTTGATTATCGATTGTGCTTGCAGCCTTGAACTTGCATATTGTTTATCCAGGTGATTCTATATCTTTCTACGTAGTCTCATGATGTATTACTAAAGGGTTCATGTTGACACTTATAATTAAACCCATTCTCTTACAACTGCTGGGTTGGTTTGGGTCTATTTTTTATAATAGTCGGGTGAAATATAAAGGTAAAGAGCATCAACAAGTATAATAGCTATAAGCTTCTGTAAAGTATGGAAAAATTAGATGGCTTTGTAGTGTTTAGCTTGACTTATATGTCATGTCTAACTTAAGTTGTTATACAAGTCTTTCCATTTTACAAGACGCCTTTTCTATATTCATAAATATTTTTCTTTTTTTAATCATTTTATCAATGCGTTTATTTGATAATTTAATTTGTCAAGCAATCAAACAACTCATAATCTAAAAAGGGTATTTGGTTGCTGAAGCATTTGTACATAAAATGAATCTTAAAAGGGTGTTTGGTTGTTGTAATATTTGTGCAAAAATGGACTTTTAAAAGGTTGTTTTGTTGCTGTAATAATCTTTACAGAAAAGAATGTTTTAGAATGTTGTTTGGTTGCTGTAATTTGCGCAGAGACTGATATTAAAGCACAAATTTATTTCCTAGACTTTTAAAAGGTTGGTTTGTTCTCAACCACCTTACTTTAAGCACTTACCCCACAATTAAACACACCCACCAAAACTATTAAAAAGTACAAATTATATATAAATCTTCACGGTTTTAACTACATAGAAGTTAAAATAATTCCATGTTTTTATTTTGAACATATTAGCAAAGAATTTCTTACTATTAAGTGCGTATGAAGTATGAAATTTCTTACATTATAGATTTTGAAGCATGTACTAGCTTAATTCTTATACAAACTTTTAGTCTCGGCACATATATAAGTATGTACAAGTACATTCATCCCTCTTATAAGTGTGCAAAAAAGTAAAAAAGAAATTGTAGTGCCTTTCTTCTTAATTGTGTATTCATACACTTATAATCTTTTTCCTTTTTTTACTTTGAGCCTGCATAACAGAAACATGAGAGATAGAAATGCAAACAGCAAATCGACTTGGAAAATATCACATTAGACTAATTAGAAATCAAGTGCAGTTGTGTGTACTCAAGAGGGATGGGGGAAATGGGATCAGGATTGCAGATGCACATAGCATATACCCGTTAAAGTGTGGGTTGGATGATCGGTCAAAATAGGCCAGTTAAAAAACCTTTCAAATGGGTTGGGTTGAGTGGGGACCAACAACTTAACTCTTTGTTATTTATTAGATTTAATATTGACATATCTATAAAATCAAACATTGAAACATGTTAACTCCCTTAAATAGAAAATCCGTAAAACTAAGCATGGGTTGCTAACAGGGAGACCCGTCTTAAAATTACCTTAGGGGTTTTCATGTTTAACGGAATTTGTAGCAATAAACTCAGGAGCTTATTTATTTATGGTATTCGTAGCATTTATACATATATTTAGCATTCTATACTTGACCTTGTCTTTTCTCTTATGTTATGAACAAGTACAATAATTCTTGATAGTGGTTGTTCGTATATGTTATTTATCTCTATATGCATATATTATAAAAAATATAAAAATTCAGTTTGTAGATGTAATGGTAAGTAAACATAATAATTCGGCTGTATTGTTTGTGTAAGTAATCATATGTAGCAAAAAAAACACAATACTGACCTATATGGTATTCATGTTGGTATTAATCTGATATTATTCTCATTTTAGGAATATTCTTTAGGAAAACGAGAATTAGAGATGTTTAAAAGAGGGGCTGATTTATTTGTATGCGCCATTATGCCAAACAACGGCTCCACACAAATTAGAACAACACCTGGTGAGCCTTCAAACTAAGACATTTAATCAAAGAAATAACTTGGTAACAAAATAAGTCACTAGCACCAACTAAAATACATAAGATTTCATCAAGCGTGTTATTCGGATCAAGGGTGCATCTGCAGATCAAAAGAAGTACGGTTCTTGCAGTCGGTCAGTCTCTCGACCCATCTGATTTCATGTTCAGATAAATATCTGGTTTATTATAGACAATTTGAATGGCGTACAAGTTCTTGGCGGTACAATAAGAGTTGATCATGTTGCTAAATACAAAAAGAAAGAAGGAGATGAGGAGGAGGAGCAGCATAAAAGAGAGGAACGTGGAGTTTGTCGTGCTTCCCAAATAGGTGAGTGCACCCGTGGAGCTGGATGAAAATTTTCTCATAATGAGTAAGTAATTATCTAAATCTGTGAACATTTTTATGATGCTACTATATAATTTGTATGATGTAGTCGTCTTTCTTTAACTTGCTGTTGTTGACACAAAACTTATATACACATAGATCACTTCAAGGTTATATACAATTCTCTTTACATCTTATTGGTTTTAACACTTCATGAGCATTGTTTATATACACTTCAAAGTAATTTTTTTTCACAATATGTTCAAGCAATATTTGTTCCACTTAAGATCAAAGTGAGAAACCTTGATGATTTTATTTGTTTGTGGTTTCCAGATGTACGTCAAGATACCAGCCTTGGGTGATTTAGATGATGTTGTGATAGGAGTAAGTCAAAGCTCATTTCAGTAGACCTGCACAATACAAAATATATGAAAAAGTCAGTACTTAAACATCCTAAATGAATTTATATAGTTGCTATTCGTATGAAAACGGTTATCTAAAACTGAACTTTGTAGAATTTGCATTATCTAAAACTGAACTTTGTAGAATTTGTTTGGCCAAATTTTTTAGAAAGGATTATTACGACTTTAAGTCCAAACATCTTACAAATTATAGCAGTTTGTGCATGCATAAACTGCATACAAGATTTCTTACCCTTTTCAGCCACAAAACGTGCAAGTCTGAACATTAATAAAAGTAAAGGCCAAACGTTTAAACTAAACCGACGACAGTTCCCTTTAAACTAAATCGACGAGTGTTCCCTATTCAGATTTGCTTCGGTATGACTATTAATAAAAGTCAAGGCCAAACGTTGTCTAAGGTTGGGTTGTTTCTTCACATGTTTTCTCTCATGGTCAACTATATGTCGTTGTATCGAGGGTCAAAACCAAGAAGGGTTTGAAGGTTTTATATTGTGATACAGACGGTAATTATACCAATTCTACGATGAACGTTGTGTATAAAGAAACTTTATATCAAATTTGAATTGGTACATTATACCCTTTGTAAATGTGGATAGTTTATTAAGTTCTTTTACAAACATACGAATATAATCATGTATTATTTATTATCGTATTCTACTCTATTGATAATTTACATGTTCTTATATTTTCATTAAAAGTTATCCGAAACATTTAGCCTATGAATAATCACAATCATACCCGCCCATCGGGCGGTTTTGCAACTGAGTATAAATATATATATATAGTATATATAATATATATATATATATATATATAATATATAAATAGATATATATATATATACATATCATATTTTATACAAATAAAATATAGTATGTATATATAATAAGAATAAATATATATATAATATACATGAGAGTATATATATATGTAATATATAAATATATATGTATGTATAATAGTAAATATTATATAAACATAAATAATATATTATATAAATAAATAGTATATTATATATAACATATATATATATATATACAAAATATAGAATATACATATATTATACAAATAGGCTCGGTCTGATGAGAAAGGTTTTTATTTTGAGAAGATTGAGAAATCTACGTTTGAGCAAATTAATTCATATTTTTTGATTTGATTCACAAGTAAACATCATTTAATAGTGAATCAAAGCTATAAATCACAAATTTGATTCACAAATCATTGCTAAAATCGAGTTATGGTAATGATTCCTTAAATTTGTATAGAAGATTCAGTATTTTACTTATATTGCAAAAACAAGAGATTTTTTAACATTGATTCAATTTTTTTACACATTTTGGATTATAATCACATTAAAATGAGTCATACGCTTAATAAACTTGAATCAAAGTTAAAAATCTGTCGTTTTTTATAACCTTCTCAATCTTCTCAAAATAAAAACAACTAATCGATCTGGATTTTTATATATATATATCTATATACTAACTAATAAATATAAATATATATAAAAGATATATATATATAAATATAAAATATTATAAAGTATATATAGTATATATATATATATAAATAAATTTACACATATAAATATATCTTATGAACACACAAAATACAGCCTATATAGTAAAAGTATGTAAATACATCCATGATATACCTACATATACAAATATGTATATATTGTGTATATATATATATATATATATATATATATATATATATATAGAATATATAAACTAATATATATATATATATAGTATATATATATATATAAATATATATATATATATATATAATTATAAAACAAATATATGTAAACACACATATATAAATAGTACACACAAACGTATAAAATTATATATATTAATATATATGTGTGTGTGTGTGTGTGTGTGTGTAGAGGCTCGTTCAAGTGAGAAGACTAATTTTTGTGAGAAGGAAAGAAAAGATCCTAGCCCTCCATTCATCCTCTCTTTTTTTTGATCTAAGGGTATAGATTAATCCAAAATTTACACTAAGTATGTTAGTAAGGGTATTTCCATCTTTTAATTTTCAAAAAGCTACTATATAAAATGAAAAAAAACACACACTTTCCGTTTGAATATGAAACCACCAGAAACACTTTCAAGAACACCAACCATCGTCACCACATCCCTTCACCGTCACCATCACCACCACCACTGACCTCCACCACATCCCTCACTACTACCGTCGTTCAACCACCGATTTACCGCCATATCGAACCACAACTACTCCTTCAAAATTATCGCTTCACCTTCTACAACCGTCTTTAACCGTTATTCATCTTCTAATAACCGTATTCTACTGGAATCGCTACCGGAATCACCACCGGAATCTCAATT